>JASAMX010023693.1:0-75192 GCA_030248175.1 Microlaimidae sp. YZB2_3 | reverse complement strand
CGAACGAGGGGAAATCTTCATTTATTAGCCAGTGGACTAGGACGATAACGGAGGGTGAGGATGGAAATGACGATGGAAGCCGGTAATGGCTACTCATTACTCATCAGCTTCGACTCGGCCGAACACAAGAGAGCGAACGGCGATACTCAAATGGGGAAATCCTTATTATCAATTTAAGCAAAGCTCGCCACTTCTCAACACCGTT
Organism: Microlaimidae sp. YZB2_3; assembly: GCA_030248175.1. Lineage (NCBI taxonomy): Eukaryota > Metazoa > Nematoda > Chromadorea > Desmodorida > Microlaimidae > Microlaimidae sp. YZB2_3. Next base: position 74,987 of record JASAMX010023693.1, on the reverse strand, counting down.
TTGTTTGTAAATATTGAAGGCAAGGCAGTGTCTGAAAGGATAAATGCCGCTGCAAGGGACATATATGTATGAAATAACCGCTTAAATATTGAAATAGTTGAGGAAAAGTATGTGTGCAAACAAGAAGTTTAATTTAATTTTGAAATATCAGTTAATCACGAAACTATCAATTTTTTGAGTATTTAATTTCCATAAATCGCATAATCAAGTTGGTTTTTTGAACAACTATGTTAACGATTTGCAGATCAAATTTATGATTAAAGCTTAATAGTAATTTTCTTAAAATTAACTATCACTTATGCTTAGTGATCAATCAATGTTTCGTTATCATCAGTCATCACGTATCAAAAATAAATTGCTGCAATAAAAGATATTTTTGTTTTAATGTCAAAATAACAAATGTCATGTTGACATGCAGATTCACCTGCACTTACATAGCCTTAGTGAAATCTTTTTAAACAAACATTAGGATTACAACAACCTATTTTGTTTTGTTGACATTCCATACTAAACATAAACATGACATATTCAATCAAAAAACTCTTTTTGTTTTTTAATATAATTTAACTAAAAACCACCAAGAAAAAACATCATTAATTACTTGAAAAAAAATTTTTTTTGAAATCAGGGACGTAACCAGGGGGTGTCACGGGGGGTGGCGGCCGCCCCCCTCCCCCCGAAATGGTCGGACGGAGGAAAATAAGGATATTGGCTGGCATAGGTGGGTAGCCTCCCGGATTTTGCCTCCCGGGCAGCCTCCCGTTTTTAAAACCTCCCGGTGTTAAAAACGTTAATAAAAGGTTAATAGTGTTTATAGTAGTTTGATTTAACATGTATGCCTTGACTATTGAACGGCATAATGGATATAAAATCAAAAAACTAAGATAAATGCTCAATATAAACTACCCGCGAAGCGGGGAAAATTTGGTTTTTTGACTATTAATATGCTTTTAAAAGGCATCAGGAAAGTTTCTGAAAATCATCAGGAAAAAAATTTTTCTCTCCCAAAATTTAAAAAACATAAGGGTCCCCCCTATTAAAAAATCCGGCTTCGCCGGATTTCAGGGGTTGGGGGGCTGCCGCCCCCCACCGCCCTCCCTCCTGGGCACGCCACTGGATAATAGTATATCATTTAATCCTTAAATGATGGTATGAGTCAGTTTTGTTTCTTTTGTATGCATGTGACGAAAAGAACTCCATCAAAAAGGTTAGAAAAAATAGCGGTTTGACAAGGTTTCCATGTTTTCCACAAACACTCCCGCAAATACACAGTAAACAAAGAACATCACATATCCCAGCTGATTCATACGCGTCCATTCTTTAAATTTAGCCATTCCGCAGAGTAAATCGGATAGAAATAAAAATGATACGTGCATGCAAAAATAATATCGTCGAATGAAACGTGGGCATAAAAACACATTCGCAAATATCAGTGAGGATTTTATGGCCAAACAGAAGACGACCCGATTACAATCCACAAAGGACGATAATCTCAAAAACTGCGTGTTTGCGGTGGGTATGGAAAGGGATTTTATGAGTTTTTTTTACGATCTTTAGGAGGATTGACTGGCTGCTGTGGGATTATCTTTGCTGGGATGAGTCTCAGAAATAAACAAAAAGTGGGCGGGGGTGGTTAGATTTAAATATCCTTTCATCACCGCACGAGAAATGGGAGGAAAAAACTTTTTCCTTGCATTTTTGGTTTTCGGTGAAAATATATTATGACCATAAGTCTTGCATTTATTGTTAAATAAAAAAGATTGTTTTGAGATCACTAATACATCGTATAGATAAGTAGACAAGGAAAGAAAAGAGAAGACGGGCCAAGTCAAGTCCAGTTTCTATTTTATGTGACATAGTTTTAAAGCTGGCATTCTTAAAAACCAAAATTCCTCACTTTTTTGGCCCTACAATTTTAAATTTTTTACCTTACTCGTTCGTTACCCCGGTCTCGTTCGTGGAATTTGTAACCACAAATTAATTTAAGTTACTTTTAAAATACAAAAGCGGATAGGTTGTTCAAGTACATTTGCAAGGGATTAGTAAGAAAACAATTCAAAATTTTGAAGCAGGGCAGGCGCTGGGGTAATTGGGATCGAAAAGGAGTTTTTGGGAATCGCATCGTTTTGCCAAACTAATAAAGGATTGGCCAAAAAGAGAAACTGGTTTAAATTTTTTTACCCATTAATTACCACCCTTTTTTCCAATACAAATGGATTTCCGAACACCTGCGAAGTCGTTGTGCTGTGCGGCCACATGGCTCATTTGGGTAGGGAGGAAGGGAGGGCTCTTTTTCATATTTGACGGATTTTTCTGCTTTAATGGGCCACGCCGTTTATGCGCGCTAGAAAACCACTGGTCTTTTTTACAGCAAAACTAGTCAAAATGTTCATAAAAGGGTTTAACGTTGGTTCTTAAGCAGAAAACTTTTTATATTATGAATTATTATTTTACAGAGGCAGTGGATTTAGTTCAGAAATTTTGAACAACTTTTCTGTTTTACCTAATGAAACTAGAAAAAATCAGTAATAAAAAAAGGCGTTAGGTAGTTAATGCTTATGATGAATAGGGTTTTGTTTGTGACTCATTTTGTGGGAATGGGGAAGGAAGAATTTTTCCCGCTTCCGCTGCCGCATATCATACCCACCCCTAATGAATTGGACGACAAAGAAACGCGGAAGCGGGACAAATGTTGTCCACGGCAGGGGGTGAGAAATTTGACCCCGCGCCGATTAGATTCCTCAGCCTTGTTCCGCTAATAGCCGGTCAATAATTGGTTAATACCTAAAGGGGTCCTATCATATATCTTAATGCGTTTTCGATCAAACTAAAACATTTTTTAGGTATACCTTAACAGTGATTTATGGGTTTCAAGGAATCGAACCATTTTTTAAAATAAAATTTTGCAAAATAATTTTTTTTCATAATTGATATAAATATCTTAATCCCATTCCAATATCTCTGGTACTTTAATCTCGCTTTTTAGAGTCTCGCGATCCCGGGCCTCCGGTTATAATGGAACATCCGTTGGACACAATCATACCCAAAGGCGAGCCAGTTACTCTTAACTGTAAAGCCGAAGGAAACCCAAAACCCAAAATCACCTGGTACAAGGTAAGCCTTACCCTGTTATGTAATAGTATTTAATTTAAAAAAAACGGGAAAACAAAATACCCAAAGACTTCCCCTAACAGAAATCAGGCTTGGCTTGGTCGTATTTCGGTAAGGGCGAGTGGCGCCCTCCACCACCTTCTGACAACGTCACTGATCCAAATAATAAAAATTTTAAAATTTTATACATTTATTTAACTTCACAAACATCCTCTACCCTCAAAATCTTAGAAGCTTCCTAGAAAAAAAATCCAGGAGGTCCCCCAAAGTACTGTTGTATTTTTAGCCTAAATTTTTTTCAAAAAACGTAAACTTTTTTAAAACACGAATAAAATTCGTGTTTTTTCACCTTTTGTACACCCAAATACAGACCTGTGCACGGTCTGGAAATGCCCCCCCGTTTTATTGGAGGATTTGCCCCCCCCCCCCGTTTTATTGCCCCTCCCCGCCAAAAAATGAAAACGTACCCTAAAATTATATCGTCATTTTTAACCTATGATGACGCCATCATCGCAAATTTTTTGCAGTTTTTAGCCTATTTCAATGTATTTTAAGCCATTTTAGACCTATTTTTACCTTATTTTCGTTTTTTTTGTCCCTTTTTTCCCTTTTCCCTTCTTTTTTCTCTTTTTCCCCTTTTTTTCTCTTTTTTCTTTCCCCCTGCTTGCCCCCCCCGTTTCGAAAAAATTGGCCCCCCCGTTTTGGCCGTGCCCCCCCCCCCCGATAAACTACCGGGGAGGCGGCTTGCACAGGTCTGCAAATAGCTAATTTTATTCAATAAAATATATTTTATCTTATAAAAAAATTATTAAACCTTTAAGGTATAAAAAAATTTGCTTCGGACACCGGACCTTACCTACCTCACCCCCATCTAGATTTCAAAAATTTCCACCGCGAGTCCACCTTCCCTCTAAAAAAGCCAGGGGGGTGTTCGACTTCAAATTCCACCCCCTAGGACCCTTTCCTAGAATTTAAAATGTCATATTTTCGGGGTAAACAAACACTTCCTAGCTGCGGTGACCGTTTTCACTATGTTCACAACCCTTACCTACTGTGTTAGTACCAAATAGCATTAAATTCGAAATTGTTTTGACAAGTATTACGGTTGAATTATAACTGACTGACGCTGAAAATTAGAATGCAGACATGAGGGGACCAATTAAAATTGTGCGGTAATGATGTTTTTTTTTAAACAAATAAGAACGCAGATTTTTTTTTAATTCCACCTTTTCACAAAATATACATAAATCAACCAACTTTAGCCCTTAAAAAATTTGCATTTAGGTTCCAAATTATGTAATTTGATAAAAATTATTAAAATACAATTTTTTATCTTTGTTATTAACCCGTTTTAGTGAAACATTTTGAATTTTTTGTTGTTAAATAGTCGATTCAATACTGCAAATATCGAGGTTAGCTAGAATTTTTTTGCCTATAAGTATGATACATGGACAATTTCAAAATGCATTTTCTTTCGTAAAACCAAACTTTAACAAATTTAAACCATCTTGCAATCAAGACTCTTGGATTTTGGAGGGGGGAGTATACCCGACCTCCCAAACTTGAAGGGGGTGTCCCAAAAATTTTTTCTGAGGTATACCTCAAATATTCCATCTTTAGCACTGGGACTCTCAAAATTTTAAGGGACGATTGTGTCCGGGTTACCCTCATCCCAAATTTTAGGAAGAGGAGAGAAGTGTCGGCAGTTTCGAGATGGTTTTAGGGGGAGTATTATAACTCCCTGCCCACCAATGCTCCACTGCTAATATCACTTTTTGTTGCGAATAAAATGGTGTAGCTTCGTTGCCCCAACTTCGTTTTTTTCCAAAACGTTAGTTTTTTGCTGCATAACAGCATAAAAACAAATTTATTATGTGCTTAGTATCAAAAAGTTATTTTTAGAACAGCAAAACACTTTTTACAATCAAAAATTAAAACGTCATGCAATTAAAATTATTTTAATTTAATATACAGGATGGGAAAGAGGTGAGTACGGCCGTTCAGGAAAGTAGCAGTCATCGGGTACTACTGCCAGCTGGGCAACTCTTTTTCCTTCGGGTTCACTCAGGTTAGCTGAAGTTGAAGATTGTTTTTTTTTTAGTTTTATTTAGTATTTATAAAATTTTAACCAACCTGTTTAAAACCATGACGATGATTTTTGTTTGTTAATGAACGAAACGTCGATAAAAAGAATTCTATTAGTTATCATTTTTGTTAAAACATCATGTCTTATACAAATATTTAATTTATGATTCTCTAGATAAATCTAAACGATTTAAATATGCAGTTCAATAAGTCTTCTAGCAACATAAATCGGGTGCTTTGACGAAAAGTCGTAACTCCATTTTTGACGTTTCGAGAAAACGCCGTTTGAAATTTTTAAAAATTTAAAACTACATCTACATGTTACCAACAAGTTAACAAGTTAGTAAAACTTATTAAAAATAATCTTGATATGTTTCCATCTAGCAGTGAAGAATTCATATTTGTACCTATCATAGTTTGTACACAATAAGCTTAAAGTAAGCATATGTGGAGTTACTACCTTTTGGTTAGTTAGTTAGCATAGCCAGTTTTCCCTCAGGTGATTTCTTCCAGAAATGTTGCTGCCTTTGCTGGTTGAAGCCATATGTTTAACCTTTTGGTCAACATGAAATGGCTGAATTGGAGTTAACATCTATTAAAAAAATAATTTTATATTTTTCAATGAACTATCATAACGCAATACAATAAAAATGTCAAAAAAAGCCTTTCAATACTAAATAAGAAAACTTAAACAAAACAGAAAAAATCACATTTTTTAATTTTTTTTGACACAAAAATTCGGTTAATCCTTGTAGTTTTCACTTTTTTTCTCTGAAAGTTAAATTCCTAATGCTTATCTACATAAAAATAACAAATAACTTTAAATAAACGTCATACAGTAGTACCATTATATTTCTAAATAAAAAAACATCATTTTTTAAGAAAAACTGCATATTATAATCAACAACAAGTGGTTTTTTTTAAAATTTTACCTATAAAACAATGCTTAATAAAAGATTTTGAGCACAACGGCTATAATGTAAAAATGTATCAGGCAACTTTTCTGAATAAAAACAGCATTTTTCAAATTTTTAATGAATAAAAAGTTGTTATTTTAAATTTGTAATGCAACTCAAAGACCCAAAGAGGTAACTCCAAAATGTGGATTATTATGAGCCAAAAAGACGTAACTCCAAGGAAAAATCACCTAACTCCAAGTCAAATGGGGAGCTCCGACCTTTTGTCAGATGAAGTTCCAATTTTTCCAAAATAGCATATATCATTTCTCCTGTTTCCAGGCCTCTCCGAGTGCCGTGTTTTTTGCTGTAGAAAGTTTAAAGTATGAGGACAAACATAGAAAATAACTCAATTTCGCCAAAAATGGAGTTACGACTTTTTGTCATAGCACCCGCGATAAGTGATTTTCCGAAGCACCGTATAGCGTATACTAAAACTGTGTATTGTTAAGGGTTTTATTTTTATATGGTTTTGTATTGCAGGTAAGAGTAGCAATAACAAGGCGCCGGACTCCGGGCTGTATTGGTGCATTGCGCGTAACAAGTACGGAGAGGTGAGAAGTAACAACGCCTCCCTTAAGATCGCCATGCTCCGCGACGACTTCCGCGCCAAGCCGCAGAGCGTCCAGGCAGTCGTGGGCCAACAGGCTATGCTCCAGTGCGCGCCGCCCAAAGGATTCCCAGAACCCGTCGTCTCATGGCTGAAGGTAGGGGTTTTTCAGGAGACTGCGTGGATAGGAGGGGGCCCCTCGTTTGAGCACGTTTTGGAGAGTGAGAGACATTGAAAAATTATATTATATAAGTTATAAGCTCCGTTTGTGGTGAAAACTTTTTTTTTTGAAGGCAAGTGAGCTTATGTTTTTACGTCTAAAAAAGAGGTGTAAAAAGGTTTTAAATGTACCATAAATTTTTGAAAACTAAACAAATGTTTTCTTAACTTTTTTTTCGAAATTGAAAATAATACGCGCGTGTATTATGTGATGCATTTACAAAAAAAACGACTTGTTGGGAATGCGTGTGTACATAGGTGTTTTTTTTTGGGGGGGGGGGACAGAGGGGTCCATCCCCCCCACTAGAGCCAAAATTTTAGACCTCCCCTAGAAAATATCCAGGGGCCCCCTTCCCCCCTCAAAGCTCGAGAGCGGTCCGGCCTGACCCCTCCCAGCGAGGCTGACCCCCTACCCCCCCTTCCGACCAATTTGTAAGTATATTTTTTATTTACTGTCAAAAACACGGTTTTTTAGTTAAAAACAGTGTTTAAATACACTTTTTAGGCCTAAATACGCGGTTTTAGTACATAAAATTCAATATTAGACCTAAAAACACTTAAATTATTGAGTTAAAAAAATTTTGTTAAAAAATTGGACCCCCCTGACCCCCCCTAAATTTAAATTCTCGCACCCGGGGTCGACCCCCCTAAAAAGCCAGGGGGGTTCGGACCCTCCTGGACCCCCCTAAAAAATTTTGGCCTTCCACCCGGGGGTGGACCCCCCTAGCGGACCCGACCAAAAACACCTATGCGTGTGTATGATTTCAAACTTTTAATTAATAATAGATTTATTACCACCACTGTGAAGTCTGAACCAGGCTATACATAAATAGACAAATCAAATCATGTAATTTTATTTTCACCTCTCGACAGTTAACTGGTATGGTAATTAATCTGTAAAACAAAAATATTTTAGTATATTAAACTCCCTATTTTTGAAATTTTTAGGATGAACAGGATATTAGACCAGAAGATGACGAAAGAATTAATGTGCATAGTAGTGGAAATCTCATAATATCAGAGGTATCTTAATTTTTATTCGTTGAGTATTTATAACAACCAGATGAGGCTTAAAATAAGCCATGGTGTAAAATTTAATAACTTTTGTAAGAATCTACCCTTAACAATCGAGTGTATTACAATTTTTTCTGTAAAAAACCAAAAGTTTTTTTCTTTTTAAAATGGAAACTAACGCAATTGCGTGTCTATATGTCTGTGTGCATATGTATGTAGTATCTTTGTACAAAATTATAAGCTTTTTAAATATTAGTTACTGGATCCTTTTTCTAGCGTGTGGGATATCAGTGTATTTTTTAAAGCATTATAATTATAAAAAAATGCCATTTTTTATATTTTCCAAAATAATGTAAGCAGCCTCATTGATTTTAGAGGTAATCTTAAAAAGTATATTTTTGGCATTTTAGTATTGGTGTTTTGGTATCAAAAGAAACTCGTTTCTTGCCTTTAGGTGGGCGTGTAGCCTTCTGCCCTAAAAAGTTAGGAGTCGAATTATGCTTAGGTCCTTGTTCCCCGAAATATTTTTTTTCATTATTTGCTTCTAAAACATAAATTACTTGGTTTCAAGGTGCGACATCAAGACGCGGGTTCCTATGTGTGCGTGGCTCGTAATATGGTGGGCGAAAAAAGGAGCAATCAAGCTCGATTATCAGTCTACGAAAAGCCCCGCTTCCTCCAGAAACCTGACGATCAAACTATTGAAGTAAGTTGCAGTAATATATATAAAATCTTCAATGATAATTAGAAGCAAGTTTCTAGCACAATGTAGGGTAACTGACTTAATTTCGGCCACCTTTTTTTATTTTTTTGAATAAGTTTTTTCTGGCTTTTTCAATCAAGCCAAAATTTGGCCTAAAAATCAAACAATAGCTATATTTGTTATTCCAGGGCAAAATTTGATTATTTCTGTTACACTTAAAAATCAGTGAAGGTCTAAACTTTTTTTTTTAAAGTGGCCGAAGTTAAGGCGCGTGCCATTTATTTCGGCCACCTACAAAAAACTGGACATAACTATTGCTTAAACGAACAATAAAAATTTCTAAAGGTTGCAAATTTACTCTTAGGTATTGTTCTTGGTACATATAAGTTAATTTTTCTCGTTTGGGAACTTTAATAGTTATTAGCAAGACTTTAAATAATTATGTCAAAACCTTAAAAAACAAGTTTTAATAATTTGTATTTTTTGTTCAATTTTTATTTTTGGCTTAAAAAACGTCAAAACAAAGTCAAACGAGCTAAAAAAATTCTTTATAAATACGGTAGTACCATGATATTTAAAAACAGCAAAAAACGGCAGGTTCTTTCACCTAAATTTTTAGGTGGCCGAAATTAACGGAATTTTAAAATGCGCAGTTAGTTAAACGCATTGCAAAATGATTTTGAAGAAAATATCAAAACATGAAAATTAACAACTTTGAGCCTTAAATAGAAGATATTTTAAGGTTATATATTGCTTCGTTCTAAATTTGATGCAGTTTAAACACAAGGCAAAAATTAGGAAAATCACAAAGAATTCACTTTTTGTATAAAAATGTTGATAATGTAGAATAACAAACATAAAAAACTTTTGCAAAAACACTTTATTCAACATTAATCCAGTTAATTTTGTGCTAGTTCTTTTGTGTTTTAAAAATAAGCCAATTTTCTAACACCCTAAATTGGTGGCCGAAATTAAGGCGTGGCCGAAATTAAGTCAGTTACCCTAATTCTCTCAAATATCCTGCTTGAAATGGTTTATATTGATTGTTTTTTTAGGTTGGTGAAAATTTGGTGTTCACGTGTAAGGTGAGCGGAGATCCAATGCCTGTAATTATTTGGACGAAAAAAGACGGGAAAATGCCGTTGGGTAGAGCGCAGATTCTGGAAACGAAGGCTTTGCGGATCGACCGGTACGTTTTCCATTATCTTAGTTTAGTTTTTAAAATATTTTTCTAAACGAAAAATTTCAAGCATTTTGAATTAAGTAATTCACAAAAATACCATTATTGGTGGATAAAAATGTTAATGAAGTCTGTCGTTTAACTAAAGTAAAGTTACTTTTAAAAATAAGATAGTTTTTATAATGTTTTCAATAGTTAAAAATTTTGTAATAATGTTTTTAGAGATATTTTAATTGCTTTTAATAAGTTTTGAAAAATAATATTTAAAAAAATTGGCAAAAACTATATTAGGCAATAATACTGGAAATTTGGGTTATAAATGGGTAGCGCTCCGGGGGTGGTGCCTCGGGTGTCCAAAAACTAGAACTCGACTTTGAATCTTTAAAAACGGTAGCTCCAAAGCCAATAGTCCTAGTCGAAACAATTTTTTTAGTTTTAAGATCACAAATTCTAAAGTAGTGTATAATAGTAACCTAAAATATTTTTGGGTTGTCAAAATTTAAAGGTTGTTTTTGTTGTTGTTCTTGTTGTGTTGTTGCATTACCTGAAACTTATCCCCCCATGCAGATTATGCGAAGGGCAGACGCTAAGAAAAGCCAGGGGGGGAAAGAATTTCACCCCATGGTGGAAGACGCTTCGTCCAACATCGATAACGATGGTGGAAACCTTTACCGCTAGAGTGTTCACTGCGGTAAAGGTTGCCAACATCGTTGGCAATAGCAACTTTTACCGCAGTGAAAGTTTAAAGGATTTTATTACGTGGTCTGATATTGATCTTACTTATTAAACGTCGTTCATGAGCAGCATAGGTGTTCTTGCAAAACTAGCGATACAAACTCCACAAAGACATTCCTCAGACCTTCTTATCCCTGTTTCCAGAAAAAACTTAGGTTTTGGAGTACTATGGAAGTGCATTTGTCCACTGATTTGCTAGATGGAAAACTACCATGCGTTTGCCGACGTACAACAGCAATTTTCTAGCCATACCAAGCGGACTTATTTCCATAAAAGGAAAGATCCAGAAACCAGGTCCAGGTGGTACCTGTAGGCTCGTTGGTGCTGCCCGAAGGTTAGCACGGTCCTGGTGGCTCAATGGCATGTTTAAAGGTTCTCAACAGCTTTGAGGTTCTGATTAACGTTTTAAAGTCCATCCGTGTTTAATGTTGTTATGAATAAATTTTTAACCCAAGATTTAAATTAAAATACTAAATATTGTAATTGTTTAGAGTGACAGGAGCGGACGAGGGGGAGTACGTGTGTCGAGGCACGAATCCAGCTGGGGAGATAGAAGCCTCAGCCCGTCTCACCGTCCACGCCCCGCCCACCTTCAGCAAGACACCCGTAGACCAGACGGCCGAAGAGGGAGCCTCAGGTAATGAATTACGAATATTATTAGTAGAACTACAGACGTTCTCCGATGTAAGGTTTTCTGAAATGCGAGGAGGGGATGCAGATGTCAAATTTTTAATTCATGTATTTTTATAAACTCAGTATCTTAAAAAGCAAGATGTTTAAATGTTTATCAAAAACTTTACTTGCTGATTTTTTGATATTTTGTCCAGGTTATTAACGAAGTTAAAACATATTTTAAAAATATTTATAAAAAAAATCCATATTTTTGATAAAGTTTATGATTATTTATTTTGTGGAAGATAAAAAATCCAAGCCAATCAGCGTATAACATGCATGTTAAAACATTTACTTATCAGTAACCTTTACGGTTTGCTTTCGCGTCAAGAGGAGACTTTTGCTGAGAATAACGTGAAATCTTACACAAATAATAGAATAATCATTATTTTGCCCATGTATGAATAAGCGTTCAAACCCCTGTTTCCACCATTCGATATTAATGTGCTTTATTATCTATTTTCTATATTACACTTTTGAAACTTATAGTCTCTGGGATCCTTTACCAAAAATATTGTCTGTTTTAGCAAGTTTCGAGTGCGAATCTGTTGGAAATCCACCACCGTCTAAGTTTTGGGCGAAAGAAGGCGACCAAGAACTCATGTTTCCAGGATTTGTCAGCTCGGACGGTAGATTTAAGGTAAAAGTTTGCTTATTCTAGTAATATTATAATTTTCAAGAAAACACAGTTTTTATTTAAATATTTATTTAGAACAGCAACCTAAAATATCTTTTTTGTGTTAATTTTGTTAAAAAAACATGTGAAAAATCTTATTTTTCTTTATTTTATTATGTTTTAAAACTTCTTCGTGCCCGTTTTTATGAAGTTATGTTTTTGCCAAATCTAAAACGTTGTTTTTGATTAAAACAGATTGTAATAAAACGATTAAATACAATACTTTGTATTAAATTAAATACTTTGTAAATTAAGGTTGACACCAATGGTAATTTGGAAATTACTGGGGTAAGAGGAAGCGATCAAGGCTACTTCGTTTGTTCAGCGCTTAACGCAGCAGGGTCTAATATCGCTAAAGGATACCTAAAAGTAGCTGGGAGAAGTAAGTTGTTTTGTTTTAATACTAAAAGTGTGTGGTGCGTATTTGTTTGAGTTTTAGATACAATATTTAATACTTTTATAACAGATAACTTTGTCGGAGTAAGTCCTTAACATTTTTGTTCAAAATCTGTAGCTTTTCGTTTTATTTTTCCATCATTTAGTGTTTAATGCAAAGAATAATAGTCTAATAGTGCTTTCTGAAATCGCCAGCATTATTGCACTAATTGATTGATTACAAGCATGCATAGGTGCGTGTGTAGTTCCCCCCAAAAAAACCAGAACTGTCGACATATCCCATAAAATTTGGGGGTACTCCGTATCCGGACACCTATCAAACCTTTAAAAAAGTTAAAGTTATTGAGGATATCCTCAAAAAAATGTTCGGGTATACGGGAGAGAGGATCGGGAAAGCTGTGTGGTTTTTGGAGCTTTAAAATTTATACTTCTCAAAGATTCGGAAACTACCGCCCTCTCTCCCCCCTTAAATATTGGGGGTTTCCCGGACACAAACGCTTCCTCGTCATATTAGGAGGTTCCCATCCCAGTACCAAACATAGGATATATGGAAAACACTAAAAATAGGGATATTGGGGGGTTACCTCTCCCAAAAATTATCGGTATACCACCTCTCTTATACATGAGCATGGACTGGCAATCTAGAGGGTGGCAACCCCGGTAAATGGCCCTTAGAAAGCTAGGAGGGGTGTGCCCCTAGCTTTTTAGGGGGGTTCGACCCGGGTAGACCAGTTTGAAATCCACAGGGGGGTCAGAGGGGGTCTGGTTTCAAAACAAAGTCACATTAAATCATTTATTTAAGTTTTTTAGCACTAATATAGAATTTTATAGGCTACTTATGTATAAAAAAAGCACAAAAGTACTGTTTTTTTTAGTACAAAACCGTGTTTGTGACAGTAAGTTTTGACCTAAATTCATACCCAAAATTTAGCTCGGAAGGGGGGAAGGGGGTCAATTTAGAATTCCAGAGGGGGGTAGGGCGTCAAAATTTAAAAACTTTGAGGCGAGGGGGGCCCCTAGATTTTTTTCTAGGAGGGGGGTCCGAAATTTCGAGGCTAGGGGGTGGACCCCACCCTACCCCCTCCCTATGCCTATGAGTGACCCCCCCAGTTTTGAGGAGACCGGAGGAGAGCTTGACTATGCTTTTTTTAATAGAGGGGGAAGGCTTTAAAAATCCGGAAGGTTTTTCATCTGTCTATCTGTCAACCTATTCATAAATGAGATCCATTTCTTGTTTTCAGCATTTATTATTTATTATCGAAATTTTTTTGTGTAAGTTTTTGAATATCAAGGGCCCTGTTGTGAATTTTGACACGTTTTACATAGAAAAGTAACAGGTGTGGTTAAACAAATTCTAAGCTTAAAAGCAAACATACGGGATTCCGGCGCAATAGTTTTTACGGCTCAGCTCAAGAACAAACAAACAAACTAGCGGCTGAGGTGAATGGATGTGAGGTTGTAACGTGACTCAATTGAACTGAAACAGTGTTTCTTCGAGTTCCATCGACATTCTTCGCTTTGCGAAGCTTTGAGACGAAGGCACCCCTGTGTTTTATTTTTTCCCGTTAAGTTTTAGTGCGACGTTAAAAAACTTGATTTGATAAGCCAATAAAATTTTCTGTTTCATTTTTTTGTGAAATTATGTTTTCTATTCATAATTTTTAGAAGTCCGGACTCCGCCATCGTATTGATTAGTAATGTTCAGCAGAGCTCCAGAACATAGCTCCGGTTTTAGGAGCCCCGGAGCTACTAATTTCATGAATTAAAAAGTGATGCCATAATTTTTTTTGTAAATTATTATTCCTTAAAACTTATTTAAAATTGGCTTAAAATCGTTCATTTAAGAGGCGGAGCTTCGGAGCACTGGTGAACCTTCAATGTTCCTTCTTTTTTAATTGCTGGGGTTTTAGAAATGCATTCAAAATTAAACAAAGTTTGAAATAAGTGCGTTTTCCTTTTTTTAGATTTTGCTTTTTTGTAGAAAAAAGGTTCGATAAGCTTGTTGTAAAATAAAAATGAGTAGGGAGAAAGGGGCTATAATAGTCTTCTCGATGGCTACCGCTCTTTAGATTCCTACTTTTATTGTATGTTCCTGTACCCCTCACCCGCATCACCTCTCACCCATCCTTTAAAAACTACGCATTTTGAAGGTTGAGGGTTATATTCCAAAAAAATCCTAAAACTTCTGACAGCTACCGAAATTTGGGGGTATCCAATTTAAACAATTAAATTCCACAATCAATTGGGATTCTGAAATTTTTTTTGGTGGAAATATTTTGCTCTTGTTTCGAAAATTGCGGAAAAATTGAATTAATTTATAAAGGTCAATACAATATTTTGGCCAAATTTTAAATTTCGATTACAATATTAATAGTATATTGGTCATTTATGTTTTCTACTTACGGCAAGATAACTACGGCAAGATAACCGAGTGTTCTACTGAGATCACTTAAGAGACAAATTGCAAAAGTATGGTCTATTATTAAACAAAAATAATACTTTTGCAGACCTGTGCACGGTCTGGAAATGCCCCCCCGTTTTATTGCCCCCCCCCGCCAAAAAATGAAAAAGTACCCTAAAATTTGACGCCATTTTTGACCTATGATGACGCCATCATCTCTAATTTTTTGCAGTTTTTAGCCTATTTCAATGTATTTTAAGCCATTTTAGACCTATTTTTACCTTATTTTCGCTTTTTTTTGTCCCTTTTTCCCTTTTCGCTTCTTTTTTTCTCTTTTTTCTTCTTTTTTTCTCTTTTTTTCTTTTCTTTCTTTTTTTCTTCTTTTTTTTTCTTTTTTCAACAAAAAGCCTTCGCATTGTTGTTTTCTCAGTCTTCGTTTCAAATAGAGAACTTTTTTGAGTAAGATTGTTGTTACAGTGAGATACTTTTTATATTTACCTTTACCTTTTACCCTTTAGTATTTAAAATTTAAGTTGAAAATTTAAACTAAAGTTCTTTGCTTTTGCCCCTCCTCTTTTTGTCGCGAGCTAAGCAGGAAAACAAATAGTCAAATAGACAGATTAGCATAATGGGATTATTGTTGTGTCAGGGAAGACTTTGTTTTGCGCCCGACTTATTTGCGCGTGAATCAGTACGTTTAACTGTTGCTGACATATAAGGGAAATTTGAAGTGTCGTCCGTTGCCGATTGATTCTTTTTTCTTGGCCAATCCGAGGACGAGCAGCTTTCTATATCTTTCAACGAGAAAAGAGTGAGTAATCCGCAAAAAGCGTAAAATTAGCCTGTCTTTAAAATATATTTTTTGCTTGGTCGCTATCTTAGTCAGTTGGCTTTCACTTGCTTTTGCTTTATAAAATATCAATAATTATCTATTTTTTAATATAAAAAAATTTTCCAGTTGATTTGTTTATAGTGTTGTTTATTGTAAATTTTATATGGATTGGACACTGGTAACGTAATTTATCAGTTTCTCTTCTCAGTGTGGGCAGTGAAAGTTATTTTAAAGAAAAGGGAAAAAAGTAGGAAGCGACCAAAAATTGGTCGTAATATTGTCAGTAGTATCGCTTTTATATTTTAGAATTGGCAGCATTGTAGTTTCTAAACATATCTCGCCCTGCCTTCTTATAGAATTTTCTCGTTTTCTAGGAGTAGTAGTTAAGAATTGACGGCAAAACCAAACGCGAAATTTCGCACAGTTTAAAATTTATAAAATGTTTATATTTTATTAACGTAAAACATAGATTTTTTTAATTTTGGCTGTTTTATTAATGTATTTAGTGTTTATTTGTTTCCTTGTGTTTAAAAATAAAGATGGTTTTATTCTTATGCACTTCTAAAATTGTAATGCAAAATAATAAGTTAAATGGATTAATTCGTCGACTTAGGAAATTCGTTTGTAACGCACTTAGTCCGCATAACAAATGAGTAATAGTACTTCTGCGCGAACAATAATAAATAATGTATCAGGAGGATAGTAAAAAATAAAAAGTAGCCAGATAAGTTCAATCATTTTCTCACACTAGCTAGGAGTGTGATTGATTCGCTTCGTTGAACTCTTGAATTGTAGCATATGATGGTCGTAGATCCATTGATGATAGTTTAGTAGTCTTTTATTACAAGCTTAATTATGTCTAATTCCAATCCAAAGATTTCATTTTTGATCTTTTTATTTGTAAAACTTTTTAGCACTTAGTGCGAGTTTGTTCAGCGCACCAAGATAACCTAGCCAATTAAAAAAGTCATTAGAACAACTGAGATAGTCAGCTGGCGGTTGTATTTTAAGCTTGTTCTTTGTTTTCAATTGATTTATGAAAAAATTCCTGGTTAATTACATTTAGTGAAGCTTCAAAAATGCAGTTTTAATCAGTATTTTATTACAATTTTAAACGAAAGATAAGAGTGTTGGAATAAACTTAACTTGGTATATAAACAATTAATTTTTAACAAAGAAATATGGAGCTATCGAATTCCGGGTTTCTTTTTTAATTTCAAAATACGGTTTTATAGTTTCACATGTTTATAACCTTAACCTACACTTGCATAATTATATTTGAGTTAAAAAAAAGGACGACTGATTTGATGTTAGGACAGGACCGAGCTCGTTTCTAAGAATATTGTATTAATAGTGAAAAAAATTTGGAATAATATAATAGCGTCAGGTTTATGAGAAATATTTCACTTTATGTGTTTCTCTTGGTTATAATTTTGGTTGAAGCGGAGAATTTTACTGCAACTTCAAAATCACGTAAGATTTTGTTTAAAAATTGTTCTTGAAACTAATTGTATTGTTCTGTTCAGTGCTCATTTTTCAATATTGTAGACGCGTCACATTGTCACGACACGATTTTAGCAAAAATCAGCGAATGTTGTATATGGGATTTTAAAGACGTACTTTGATTGATACATTATTTTAAACCAAATTTTAATTAATTTTTTTAGTTACAAATACAACTTAATAATATTGTACGCGCGAAGCTTAAAACATTTGCATTCCCTGTGAAAATTGAATATTCATAGCCCTTCAAAAAAAGTAAAAAAAGAGTAACTCCCCTTCAATAATCTTGTCTGCAACTATGTAAGGCAGTAAACAGAGAAATATGGCTTATTTTTGTTGTTTTTATTTTTAAACTTAGTGAGGAAAAATGTTTTATTTTAGCACTGCAAACGCAACCGCCGCCAATTATAACTCAAGGTCCGGCCAATCAAACCCTGCCGCTGAAGAGTGTGGCGATTCTTCCGTGCAAGGCTGTCGGCCATACCCCGCCCACCATCGAATGGAGAAAGGATGGAAAGGTAAGCAACCGCTCGGATCGATTTGCTTTTGCCGATTTATATTCTTAAAAGTCCCTGTCTGGTTCTATTGTTATTTCCGTTTATCGTTTATCAAATTGAGAAAAATCGCTTATTATAGTAGAAAAGGAACTTTATTTATTTTATAAATAAACAAAGCCACTTGTTACAAAACGAACGAAACTTGATTTGAGAGTACTTTTAAGTTTTTACATGGTTATTTATAATAAATGAAATCTAAACTAATTAATTGATTTATTAATAGTCGATTACAAAATTCTAATGAATAGACTATTATATTTTATAGGTGTTGGCTGAGAAGTCTGGGGAGCGTGATAGGCACGAGCAGCTTTCCACCGGCGCCTTGGAGATACGGAACCTTAAAAAATCCGACTCCGGCCTCTACACCTGCACCGCCAAGAACCGGGATGGTGAAACCACCTGGAGCGCCGCATTAAGAGTGGAAGGTACCGCCTTAACCTCGCCTTTAAGTTTTCTTTGTTCAATTAATTAAACTAAGAAAATTTAGAGCATTTTGCAGGAACTAAACATTTCTTCTTTTTTGTTAATAGAAACTGATATAATAAACTTAAAAAAGATATTAATAAAATCAAACGTCAAGTCAGCTCAGCCCGCCGCAGTAGAATTTCTCCCGCGCTTGATCGAATCTTTTCACCAATTTTTTATGTAAATAATATTTAATATAGTTAGAATATGTTGACGGCGGTGCCCGTAAAAGAGTAAGGAGATTAAAAAAAGATTCACTTAGATTTTATCCGGGTTTGACTAATACTGCTGTGTACGAGGATAAATTGTTTTGTAAAATAATAGAATAATATTATGATTATGTTTTCGTCGGGTCGTTACCATGACACAAAAAGCCAGAATGGTCGTAAAATACTAGCAACTGTTATAACTAGTTTTATCTCTTAACACGCAAATAATACCAACGTTATCAGCATAGCTGTGCAGCCTCCTGGATTTCGGGGGAAGGGGGTATACACGAATATACCTGACCCCCGAATTTCGGGGGGGGGGGAGGGGTGTCCCAAAAAAATTTTTGGGACAAAAATACCAAAATACCCAAATACCCTATTTTTAGCGTTTTTAGTACTGGAATTTTAGAGGAGTGTCCGGGGTACCCTCAAATTTTATAGGGGGGGCGGTTGCGGCAATAATTGGGATTTTTGGAGAGGTATAATTCCTCCAACCCCTTCCCCCCCTTCGCCCACCTATGGTTATGACTTTATAAGTGAGATTGGCGTTGATATTAAAATGATTGTAACTCTTTGTGTTGTAGTAAGAACGTTATTATAATTATTGTGTTTCAGCCCATACGAATCCGAACGTGGTGTTCGTGCGTATGGGGGAGCCCGCGAGTTTCCCGTCAGCCCCCAGCAAACCTCGCATCCTCAACATCAGCGAGAACGCCGTCCAACTCGCTTGGAAGCCCCCCAATAGACAGGGAACCTCCGCCGTTAGCGGGTATGTATGTTTCTTGTTATTTATTATTATTTGTTTTGATTTTTATTACTTTTAACAGAGCTGGAGTTCAATGGGGACAACCTTCATCGTTTATTGTTTACGTCTAAATTTGTATAGCCTGGGTCTGGTTTGCAATGCAACGCGGATCATGAAAGAAGTACGATTTTTGGTGCCCACTGACTATACTATTTATACAATAACTTATATTTACCTTACCTACTATTACAAAATGTTGTCTTTCAGCCGATTTCGTACTTAAAATAAAAACACAAAAAACCTTTGAATTAAATTGTTTTGCAAAGTTTTTTTGAAATTTTCAGTTTTAGATCTTACACAATTCGTTAACAAAAATTGTTCATTTTTTTCATGTTCATCGTGATGCCAGTAAAAAAATATTATAAACATTGTTTTGGGAATTCTTTTTTTATTGTTCTGTTATATTGTTTTGGATTTATATAAATTTGAAAATATGATTGAAGTTAACAAAGCGAAAATCAACCAAGATTTCGTATTTTTAGATACATTCTGCAGTACTTCAGTCCAGAAAAAGGACAAATGTGGTACAGCATTCCTGATCATATAAGAGAGACTAAATACACGTAAGTAGATAATTTTTGATTAGGTTAGGTTTAAAAACTATTTTAAGATACTTTATTTCAGTTAACAAAATAAGTAAAAAAACAATAATTATATACTTGTTTTAGTGTAAAAAACCTTCAACCGGCGAGTTCCTACATTTTTCTGGTTCGTGCAGAAAATGCAAACGGAATTGGTGAGCCGTCTTATATGTCTGCCATCGTTAGAACTGAAGGAAAAGGTAAATTGTTTTTAAATTATTATTTTTTATATTGATTTGTGAAAATATTCACTAAGAATGTTGCATATTGTGGTTTACTTTGGAAATAACTCGTTTTTTTATTTAAAATTAAATAGAGTAACAGAGTTGATCCGCAAATGCTACCCATAAATGCCGTTCTATTATTGATCCCCCTCTCGAAAATGAAAAAATTCTTTAAAAAATCACCAATTTTCGCAAAATTTTTGCAGTTTTTAACCTATTTTTTACGAAATTTAATTCATTTTGGACCTATTTTTACTTAAATTTTGTTTTTTTTTCTTTCTTTTCTCTTTTTCCTTTGTTATACTGTTTTCGCCCATTAAACCTAGAAGCTCGTTGGGTCCTGCCCGAAGGTCAGCACTGTCCTACTGGCTCAGTGGCACATTGAGCCAACAGGACTCATCCCGTGCTTCTCCCCCGTCATGGAAATGAGTGCACAGGTCTGGGGTTGAAATATTATCAAGTGTAGCAGTGTAATGTGATTGCTAATAAACTATATTTTTAGTGGGGTTGAAAAGCCACGATTTGGATTTGGAAATGGCGAGAAAAAGACTGGGGTCAGAGCAGTTGGTGAAGCTTTTAGAAGTTAAATCCATCAATTCCACAGCCGTGAAACTCGTGTGGAGGGTAGGTTATTTACACCTCAGCATAATATTACTCTTTTTTGTATTATACGGAAAAAAATCAATATTAGATAAAACTAAATTAATAAAATAACTAACTTTTTTTATGCAATTTTTAATATATTAAGTAAGAAATTTTAGAGAACCCGCTTGGAGCCGTTGATCCAGGGCTACTACATCAAATGGCAAGGTCCGCAGGGGAGTCACCCCCAGTGGGTGAACGTGACGAAGGCGTCCACGACAACTTTCGTGGTCGGCCACCTTCGCCCCTACACCACCTACGGCTTCTTCGTCATACCTTACTTCAAGACGGTGGAGGGCGTCCCCAGCAACAGCTTGGACGCCACCACGGCCGAAGCAGGTAAGCCGTGCTGTGGTTTTTTTTCAGCTGGATAGTGTGCTACTAGCATTGTTATGTGGGCAGCCTTCCGGGTTTTTTTGGTTTTTATTGAGAAGGAGAGATTCGTAAAAAAAATTATTTAACGTTTTATAGTTCTGGAGCACAATAAACTTTAAGGGTTTTAGTCATGGCTACTATACAGCTGTCCTGATTGCGGGAGAACATTTGTGGGAAAATGAACACCGATCCGTAAACAAATTGTATCGTGGAATACGTATTTATAAAATTTTTAGCGGCAAAACGTTGCTGGCTGTTTGTAACTTTAGTATTAACTTTAGTATTATTTTCCTTGGGATTAGGAGTTGGGGTCATCGTTATCAAAAGTTTTCTGATTATTTCCTTAAAAATTTAGATTAATAGAATATAGAAAGAATGTCTTATTATAAGGAACGTTTTAGTGCCGAGTATGCCTCCTCAGAATGTGAAAGTGCGAATGATGAACATGACCACCTTGCGCGTCTCTTGGCGCCCACCGCCACCCAATGCAATCAATGGAATCCTTAAAGGTATTGTTAACTTATCAGTGTAATACAAAAATAATTAAAAAAGAGAAAAACATTAATTAATTAGTTAATCAACATAATTAATTAATGAAAACGCAGCTTTATGAATAAACGGTTTCAAATTAGTTAGTTAGTATGTTTTTCTCTCAAAATTATAATGATTTAATTAGTATTATTTTATTAGGATTCGAACTCAAAATTTCTGGCGGATACCAAAAACCTCTGATTCCAACCAATGAACGGGCTTCAAGTGTTACGCTCTTTCACGTAAAACCACACAAAACATACACCGTAAGGATTGTTATTTTATTTTTTACCAAGGATTTATTTCGGTTGTCTTTATGTGAAACTTTCGTAAAGCACACGGACTTAATTGCATGTTGTTTTTATTGTTAAACCGGATTGCGTAACCTATTATTATTATTATATCCAATCCACTGGAAATACAGCGGGACCAAGTTTGGTCCATTCATGTAAAACCAAAATGCATTAGCAAGATTAAAAATTTAAATTCTTATCATCGAGATGTTTTATGAATTTTAAATCATCGAATCCTAACCAAATTGCACTAAGGTTTAGTTATTGTTTTGACTATAATGCTCAATTTTAAAGATTTTAATTGTTGTCATTATTATTTTGTAAATTTTAGATTGAAGTGGCAGCTAAAACTGGTGCAGGAGTTGGTGTTTATCATGGAAAAGAAACGGTGACTATGGGTATGTAAATTATTTTTCTGTTTTTAAAAGAAAGGATGATTATGTCAATTTGAGTGTTTCTTTTTCAAAAATTAGGGTATCTGACTTAATTTCAGCCAGGCCTTGATTTCGGCCACCAATTTAGGGTGTTAAAAAATGGCTTATTTTTAAAACACAAAAGAACTAGCACAAAAGTAACTGGATTAATGTTGAATAAAGTGTTTTTGTAAAAGTTTTTTTATTTTTGTTATTCTGCATTATCAACATTTTCATACAAAAAGTGAATTGTTTGTGATTTTCTTAATTTTTAATTTGTGTTTAAACTGCATTAAATTTAGAACGAAGCACAGTATAACCGTAAAATATCTTCTATTTAAGGCTCAAAATTGTTAATTTTCATATTTCGATATTTTCTTCAAAATCACTTTGCAACGCGTTTAACTAACTGCGCATTTTAAGATAAGGTTTTGACATAATTATTTAAAGTCTTGCTAATAACTATTAAAGTTTAAAAACGGGAAAAATTAAGTTATATGTACCAAGAACAATACCTAAGGATAAATTTGCAACCTTCAAAAAATTTTATTGTTCAGTTTGGCAACAGCCAGTTTTTTCTAGGTGGCCGAGGTTAATGGCTCGCGCCTTAATTTCGGCCACTATAAAAACAAAACTTTAAACCTCCTCTGATCTTTAAGTGTAACAGAAATTTTAAAAGTTTGCACTGCAATAACAAAAATAGCTATCGTTTGATTTTTAGACCAAATTTTGGGTCGATTGGAAAAACCAGAAAAAACTTATCCAAAAAAAGTGGCCAAAATTAAGTCAGTTACCCTACGTATTATTCATATGCATCCAAAATATTATTGGGAGTTTCAGAGTATATTTTCGTAAATTTGATTTTATTTACAGTAAAATTAACACAAGAATTTAATTTGTAATACATAGAAACCAGATGGGAAAATCGAAATTTTAGGGTTGTATTTCAGTAAGTTAAGCCAGAAAAAATAGTTTCACATTCAATTCATATGTCTGCATACGGACACTGGTTTGTTTTAACTGCAACTTTAGACAAATTATAGTGTATCAAGGAGTAAATCAATAATATACATCAACCTTTAAACATTTTTAAGTTTAGATCAACTATTTTTTGCTCTTGGTCTGGACCATAAGCAAGCATTTTAGCCATGTTTTTTCTTTTGAGATGGATGTACCGTGTTAAATTTTAATTAAATTTGTTGTCTGTGTTTGTATTCGCTCATTTTATGTGGGTGTTTGTGAGTCAATTTTATAACACTATTGTCTACAGTATTTTAAAAGTGATAATTATTCGAAAATAGTTTGTATATTATTTAAAACAATTGACTACATTTTAGTATTTTTAGTACTAGTATTAAAATGTTAAGAATTAATTAAATTTACTCAAGGGAAGAAGGCGAAAATTCGGTGTATGTTAAGCCAGCCGATGAGTATCAATCATATAAAAGCATATTTCCCTTCTATTTTTCCAGACAAAGAAACTCTGGCAAACCACCTGGCTATGGACCGTAAGAACGACTTCCATGACAAACTCAGAGGCGTAGTTCAAACTCCGTGGTTCATCGCTATCGTCGGCGTGATCATTTGGATTCTCCTATTCGTCCTCGTGGCCGGGATCTGGCAGTACAAGAAGAAGGGTGGCTTCCGTAAGAAGCAGTACCTCTCCACACCTTTTATAAAGATCAACGACGGATCAGTGTAAGTTACAAAATTTTCCCCAGAAACGTGCGCACTGGTAAATTACTTTTGGTGAAAAATGTGGAATAGGGCATGGCTCAGCAAAACAAACAAAACATCCTACAGTAAAATCTAAAATTTTATAGGTTATTATAATTTAAATCACAGGAACTTAATTAAAATTATATTCAAAATCAAATATCTAAATATCTTTAGTTAGGTAACTGATGTTATATATCGCGCTTAATTACGTTCATTTCATATGCTCTATTGTTGAAATAAATAATGCTCTATTGTTGAAATCAAAGTAAAAAAAGATACTTTCTCGTGTCGCAGTACCCTTAATATCGACCCCAAATTGTAAAATGTGGTTTTTTGTATTTTGTGTTTTTATAGAGCGCTTTTATAGATAATTGTTTACTAAAAAATGTTCAAATTAATATGAAATAGTGCGATCACCCATTGAAATGCAGATATAAATTTATTGCTAGCTTCTTTAAGGCCCGTAAATCGTCAATAAAAAACGTCTAAATATTGGGTGTCGTTTTTTGTTTTTGTTTGAACACAAATTTTACATGATTTAGTGTTATTATTTTCTCGTTTAGTCTGACTGCACGGGACGCACTTTGGATGGACCATTCCGCCTATAATACGGCTCAACGCAACCTCTTGCTCAATCACGTGAACGGGACGGCGCTGAACGGTGGCCAATTGGCGAACGGGGGCGGGGCTAATCCGGATATGATCTTTAACGACCTGCGGATTCAGACCGGGGGAGGAGTTGGAGACTACGACGGGGGAGGGACGGAACCCTCCGTCTATTACGCGGGAGCCAATCCCGAACTGGTGCGGGCTGCCCTGGCTCGGCAACAGCAGCAGAGCCCCGGCGGGAACGCCTACGGCCACATGTCCAGCCAGCACAACCTCAGCACTTTCTACCAGACGCTGAGCAGTCCGCACCGGGACGGGGACAGTCCCACCCCCTACGCTACGACGACCTTAGTCATGGGCGCCCATCGGCAGAATCTCCTCAACGAAGCTTTACTGCGCAGCCAGGCGGGCGAAGGAGCCCGCCTCCCCTCCTGCCCTCCGCCTTCCGAACCTCCGCTCAACTTTCAACTCCCGCCCCCCGCATCCAATCAGAGCGGCGGTGGGGCGGAGCACGAGAGTCCGCCCCACACCGACGTTTCCTACGTCCATTCTTCAGACGGGACCGGGAGCAGCAACGGCGGAGGCGGGGCCACGACCGGAAGGCGTGGTCAACCTTTCGGTTCAGCCAATCAGCAGACGGCCGTCGGGAAGCCGTCTATTTTGGACTTCATTCCCCCGCCTCCGCAGGGACCGCCCCCCGAGTCTCCGCCCGTCGGAGGGACCAATCCGCGCGGGAGCCGTCCGAAACCGCCCCAGAGGGCGGGGGCCGCCCGATCCGCCCCTCTCAAGCGAAGGAAAGGGGACGGGACAACGACGGAACAGACTATCAACGGGGAGTCGGTTCAGCGCCAGCCCGACGAATACAACTACGACGCCTTGAACGAAATCTTGAGGAGCTTTCACTCCAGTAGCCCTCTGGACCAATCGGAGGCGAGCCCGGCGGGACCGTCGGCCAATCAGCGACGCTCCCGCCGCGGAGAGCCCCGCCCCTTCGCCATACCCGAAACCGCTTTCTGTGATCCCTCTTCCTCGTCGCCGGGCGGCGCCAGAAACTCTCCCCGTCGCCCTCGTCGGGAACTGGAACTCCGGCAGCCAACCAGCGATGCTAGTTCCGCCTCCCCGTCGCCCGGCAGCCAATCACCGTACGAGGACGACGATTTAGACGATCCCGAGGAAATATTCGAGCGGCAAGACTTTCGAGAAGCGCCGCCGCCGCCGCTCCGGGGAGATGGCCGACCGCCGCACCCCCTATCGGCTCGCCGAGCAACTGACCAATCACCAAATGGCTACGGGGGTGGGGGCGGGACCCAACAACGGCGACCCCAGCCTTGTATGGGCGTCAGTGCCAGCGAGCTCACTCAGAGCACATGTAAGTTTTATGTTTTATAATTTTAATCAATTTTTGTTTAAAGTAATCAGATTTCACTCGTTGGAGGGCCAAAAATTTATGTGGAGTTTTTTTTTTCAAAACCTCATTTTTAGCATTTTAGTACTGAAACCGTTTTTAGTACTTTTTAGTTTGGAATTACCCCAATTTTAAAATTTATGCGTGGGTATAACCGCCCCGACCCCGTGTGTGCACCTATAGGCGCAACTACTCAGGCCCTTAATTACTTGTTTAATTACAAATGGAAATCCTTTTTGGAAATTTTAAAGGATGTTAAGGGTAAAAATTTGAGGGATTTTGATTTTTTTTTTGGGGGGGGGGCTTTAAATTCTATAGCGAGAGTGGAACCTTAACCTCAGCTTTTCCTGCATGGTTATTATGGTATCAAAATGTTATGGAATCAAACGTTATGAAACATTGTTAATAATAATTTTATTAATAAATTAAAAATGTTTTATTACGTTACATTTGGGATAAAGGAGTAATATTAAGTTATATTTTGAATCCCGGCCTTAGTTCATAGTAACATCCTGAAAGTCCACGTTAAAGCAATCCAATACTGTAAAAAATAATGTGTTTACTGTGTTTTTGTGGATTTTTGATATAAACATTTTGATTGTTTCAGATGAACATTATCCCATGCGGAATAACAACTCAGCCTCAAAGCTGATTGGAGTCAACAGCAACAATCATCACAATTCTCTTGCAAATCAAAGGTTGCGCTCTCTTCCTAAACAAGCTAGAGGGGGCAAAAAAGACTTTGTCTGAATTAATCAACATAATTTTTAAAGGTTAAAAACAAACAGCTCATTAAAATTATTACTTTAAACATTTATTTCAAAACCAATGGTTGGTGTGTCTAATATTTGGAAAATATAAACTGCCTAATGTTTCAAATATTAAATTTAATAAATAAATAATTGTACCGTGCATGCATCTAGAACTTTTTAAAAATAACATTAAAAACACTAGCAAAGTTAGAGGAAATGTTATTTTTGTTAAATTACAAATTGTGGTCTTTTAATTTTTTTATTTGCTGTTACGAATCTGATTATTTTGATAAAAATATTTTAGTCAATTCTATTTAAAAATAAAATTATTAATTTCACTGTTTAATGTAAACTAAACTGTGTTTAATAATAGTCTGTCATTTTTTTAGTGATGTTTCTACCCTCAAATATCATGGATCCACAGCTTTGAAACCTATTTAACCTTAAATTTTTTAAAACAATTTTAATTGCATTAACGTTTTGAATAAGTTTTTAAAAATTTTAGTTAACAAAAAGTTAAAATATAATAATAATAATAATGTCATTATTCTTTAATTGAAAATTAACACAAACGGAGGTTCCGAGAGGTGCCACAGAGTTTTGAAAAATGAAGCTCTGTGATGAAGCTACGAAGCTCAGGGTAATGGGGAATGTCACTACTGCCTACCTTTTTAAAAATACTACGAATGTTTTGCTGTATTATATTTAGTACAAAATAGTCAATTTAAAACGGTAAATCACTGTATTTTTCTTGCCTGTTAACATTTGTTTGTTTGTTTTTTTTGTTTAATGCCAGTCGTTTAAACAACGCAATGATTTTTGGACTGCATTTTCTATAAATTATTAATATAAATTCCAATGTTTTACCTGTTTTGTATCGTTTCACTAACAAGAGGCCTACAATAAGACACTGCCTATTATGTTGCAATCTTACCATTATAAATGAACAAGAAAATAATATTAATTTTTGCTTTAAGTTTAATCTTAATTATTGTAAGCATACGTGCTCTAATATTATTTTCTTGTGCATAATTTTAAATTAAAAAATATAGGATTTTGTTAGGTTTGATATTAAACTAAATTTGAAGGTATTTGCAATGCGTTTTTTTGATTTCAATGTTTTTCTCGTTTGATTAATGTATACGATTCATTTGAGAAAAAATTTTATTAAAAATTATAGCATAAAATTTTATTATGCTTTTAATTTGAATATTGTGGACTCCATTATGGTAAAAGTGAGGTTTTAACTTTTATTGTGTTGACCGTGACATTGACTAAAGAGGACGTTTTAATGACCCTAAAACCTTTACTATTAAAAATTTAGTTTATTACCCATTTCAATTATAATGATTATACATACATTGCAATGTGTTAATTTGTTCCGTATTTTACTGATTCTTTTACATAAATATTTATTATGGTTTATTCCATTTAGAAGAAAATTCTTTGTGTTTTCGAAAATTTTTTGTTTCAGGTGGAAATGAACTTTTGTGTAGTTTTTGTGTATGTCAAGAGATTCGAGTTTGTGTTGTTATTTGTTAAAATTCGATTATCTGCCAAAGAATTAAGCAAAGAGCTCCTAAAATAGAAAATATATGTACGTTTGGGCTTCGAAAGAACAGTCAAACGTACCTAATTAAATTAAGGTCGGTCACTGTAGTTTTAAAGACTACTTACGAAAGAAAAATCTATATGGATTGAATCTAATTGCATAATGATAATCAAAATCATTTAATTTCATTGCAGGTGCATCATAAATTTACTTTGCTCGCATAAAAAGATTATTTTTTAATGTGCGTTTTTCTACTCCACTTTATTTTGTAATCCATTTTTACTTCCTGAAATAAACATGTCTTATTCATAATTTTTTAAAATACCTTCGAAAGGTCCAAATATTTTAAGTTTGCAATAGAGACGACTTAATTTAAATAAACTTTTTCTTGGTTTTACATTTTGTATAGTTGTATATTTATACCAGACTTTGTATGCTTTTGTATTAAAAATCCTTATACAGGAAAATAAAATTTATTGTATTATAAAATTACAGAAAAAATATACATTTACAACAAAGATTAACATCGTGTTTCAACTCCGATAAATAAGCTACTTTTTAATAAAAATATTTCACTGCAGAGATCAACGGGTAAAAAAAATCAGTGAATAAAAAGTGGCATAAATAAAAACTATCCTTGAAAAATGATCTAAGAATAGAGCAGAAAAAAAGGGTCGATTTCTTCCCGGGAGTGTGTTTTGATAGAAAAGATGTGGACTAGTCTGAGATGGACATTATTTACACCATAAGAAATTTGTATTTGATTTGGCCAGCTGCCCACTGAGTAAAAATTTCTACCATATGATAATAATTTTTAAGCTTTAACATGAGTTAACTAGCTATAAATACCACGGTATTAGTTAAGTCACACGTCGTCAAAACGATACAAAAAAGTATAGGGTAGTGCATTTAATTTCGGCACTTTTCCCAATTGGGCATTTTTGATTTTGGACTATATCTTTGGTAATCCTGGACGGAATACGACGTTTGATAGCTCAAATAAAAGCTAATTATATGTAGATGACTGTCGTGAGCTTTTTATTTGTTATGTTATGATATTTTTATGTGAAATTGTGATTTATAATTTAAAAACATTGTTACTCGTTTTTAGAACATGGGCATTTCATGATTACGCAATAAATTGGTTTAAAAATTAAACTGTCCTGGTAAAATTTAGTCTATTTTCTAAATTTTTAGTCCCCGTGGTTCTACGTTGCGTCTGTGGTGAGCAGTGGTGAGCAATCGTTATAAAATAAAATAGTGTAATTTCGGCACACTATTGCTGTAGGTAAAAACGGGTTCAATTTAGTGGTCGGGTGTTAAATTGTAATTGTAATTAGTTAAAAGACAACGTTGAAATGTGTAGGAGTCATAGCACTGCACTTAAACTCGATTAAGGGTTTTTTTTTTAAAAAGTGCCGAAATTAAATGCACTTTTTTCCCAAATTTTCCTTATTTTAATATCATTTGGCATTTTAGCTGTAACTTTTTGCCAGTTACACCTTGAACAACAAGTAAAAGCTTAAATTAAAGAAAACTGTCCGGAAATAATGATAGGCTTTTAAATTTTTGAAAATGATAATTTTTTGACTGAGAAACAATCGATTGTTTGTAAAGTGCCGAAATTAAATGCATACATTTAATTTCGGCACTTTTCCAATTTTTTAAAAACTGATTTAATTAAGTAAAAAAAACAACTTTCGTACAATGAATTTTTTATGACGCAACGCAGTATTGTAAAAGCTTTAAAATGAGCTATCAAACATGAAAATCAGGCCATACAGTGAAAAGTTACATTGGAAAAACGAAAAAGTGCCGAAATTAAATGCACTACCCTAACGCAAGCATCACAGTCACGATGAAAAATTTTTGTCAAA
Organism: Microlaimidae sp. YZB2_3; assembly: GCA_030248175.1. Lineage (NCBI taxonomy): Eukaryota > Metazoa > Nematoda > Chromadorea > Desmodorida > Microlaimidae > Microlaimidae sp. YZB2_3. The sequence continues at coordinate 44,945 of JASAMX010023693.1, read as the reverse complement.
ATAAATTATCGCATTGTGCATTAAATTTTGTAACTTATCATTATTTTCGTATAAAGCAAAACATACCGCCATATTAACGACTTTTTAAAACCAAATATCAAGTTCTAAGTCCGAAAAAAATTTTTCGAGAGCATTTTTCAAGGCTAGTCTACCACTTTTTTTGAATCAAATTAAAAAAATAGCCTAATAAACTATAGTTTTAGCTGCGCAATGACATGTTTATAATCATTCCGTTGAAGAGATATAATTTGTTAACAGTTTTAATATTATCAATAGAAAACGTATTTTTCGTGAACGTATTACCATGTGAAAAACATTGCCGACATTCTTCATTCTTTATTTATGGTTGATAAATTGAATTTTTATATTAAAAAAAAGTTAGTCATAGCTATGCAATAATACAAATTTCTAATAGTGCTCGATTATTAGAAAAAAATATTGCGCGATTTTTTACCTTTTCCAAAGAGCTCATGTTTATTTTTGATAAATCAGTAACAACGGAAGAATATCGGTTTTAAGATATAAGCGTTTGAAAAAAAATCTATTAATCATATGGAGAACAGTGACATGGATTACAAAATTTATCCAAGTTCTCTAATATATTATAGTTGGCGCAGTGCAATGGGTCTTAATCGCCCTGTGGCGCTCCCGTGCCACCGATAATTCAATTATATTTTTTGAATTAAAGAGAAGAAGATGATTTATTAAAAAAATTACGTACGTGCTCTAATTATAGTTGGAGTGATGCTAAATCGCCGCACAAGCAAGGATTGCAATTATATTTTTGAAATAAAAATAATAATACTGAGAAGAAGATGATAATGAATTACAAATTTTACCCGCGTTCTTTAATTATAGTTGGCGCAGTGTCGTGGGGCTACATTGCTGTGTGGCCCTCCGGCACCTCTAATGATTGTAATTATTTTTTTAAAATAAAAAATCAGTAGAAGAAGAAGATGAACATGAATTACAATGACGAACATTTTATTTCATCCACGTTCTCTGATTATAGTTGGTGCGGTTCCTCGGGCTTAAATCGCCATATGAACGATGAAGGTGTATCGATTTTAAGATATGAGCGTTAGAATAATAGTAAGAAAAAATAAATAGAAGATGAACATGAATTACAAAATTTTTCCAACTAATTATAGTTGGTTAATTATAATTAGCGCGGTGCTGTGGGGCTAAACTGCCGCGGGGCTTCCCGTGCCACAATTGCAATTTTTTTTTAAAATAAAACTTTAAATTAATTTTTTCGTCAATAAATCAAGAATTAACGAAAAAGATTTTATTGTTTTCGCCGTTTTCCGTCCGGTTAAAGTAAATGGCGCTGTGCGGTTTCCGCCACCAATAACAACCAGTCGTCTGCTGTTATTGTGCAGTTTCTATGAGGAGCTGTCCGATGGCTGCTCTGTACAATCCTTATTGTTGCCAAAAGGCTGTTATTGTGCGGTTAGAAGTTTTTATTTGGCTATTTTTTAATTTATTATTTTGATCAATAAATCGATAACAAGGACCTAACTAAACAAAGCCCCGTCAAAAGCTATTAAGTCCCTTTTTTGTGGCTCTTTGGTCCTAAAAAGTCAGGCTCTTAAATCCAACTCTCTGACCTCTCGGCTCTTTGTGTTTTTCATGATTATCTCCCATTTGGCTCTTTGGTCCCTTTCGTTCGCGCAGCTTGGCTTCTAGGTTCCCTTTTTTCCGGCTCTTTAGTACCTAGCTCTAACGTCCCGTGGCTCTTATGGCTTGTTACCGATTTTGTGATTGCCAAAAATGTATGACGTCCCAAACTAGAAGCAAAAACGACCTTAAATTTGGCATAAAAAGTTCAAATTTGGTCGATACAAGAGTCAAACCGATAAAGTGCAAGTTCGATTTGCTATTCAATAATTTTTTTTTATCAAATGTGGGAACCAAAATTAGTAGCGAAAATAGAGAGCGCTAAAAATTTATTATAAAAATTGACCTATACAGAAATTTCTGTGGTTTACAAAGTCAAATAATAGATGAATCCCGAAGTAATTGCATAAGCATGGTTGGCACGCAGCTGATTGGTCGTACGGTATGTGTAGTTTGAAATATTACGTCACCAGTCTTAGCACGGTTTTTCAACAAAAAAAATGAAGCTTCGACAATCGTATGCGCACTTATCAACCAAATCGTATGCAAATTATTTTTTACGTGGATTTATCCAGTTGGGGCAACGACAAGGAGACAAATTTTTATTATTAACACATAAAAATGGACACAAGACGCTACCAAATATCAGTTACTTTTGTTCACTCGGTGTGTGTGTAATTTTTTTATTTAACTCGAGTAGGTGTAATTTTATTAAAACACGTTTTGATACAATTTAATTTAAAATAAGAACGAGTATTTATTGAAATTAGTATTTTTTAATTATGTACATAAAAGAACTTTGAAATTTGTGTCATTCACAATATATTTTAAAAATCACAGCAAGTAACAGTAATAAACTTGTAATTAAACTGCAGTTTTCTTGGTGGTTTTGACTTTTGGCTTGGTGGTTTAGACTTTTGGCTTTGGTGGCTATGTATGGTTTTTGGATGTGCATATTAATATTTCCCCTAAAACAGTGTCATTTTTCAAGATTTGTAGTCGTAAGATATTTTATGGCGCACAGTCATTTTTAATTCTCAAAAAAAAGCTCGTAAGCAGAAATGATAAAGAGAATTCAATTGTTATATTTTTCGCTTAAAGGTACCCTGCGGATTCAAACTTTGTGTCTTCGATTTTGATATTTTTTGTGAAAACCGTACTCTGGCCCCCAATAGCCCACAAACATTTTTTCAACAAAATATCTATAGTGGTTCAGGAGTTAGTTACCTTGATTGTTAAGATTGGTGCAGTATTTGTCGAAATATTGCGTTTCCCGTACAAAAAACCCGCGATTTTTTCGTTAAAAACACCAAACGACGGCAGTTTTTTATTTTATGAAGTTTGACACCCTTTTTTTTCCTTCACTTCGTTTTTTAGCGAAAAAATCAAGGGTTTTTTGTACGAGAAACGCAATAATATCTCGACAAATACAGCACGAATTTTAACGATCAAGGTATCAAATTAAAGTAGAAAAGAAATTAGCCGCTTTTTTGACCGTATAATTTGTAACTTAAATCGTTATACCCATTGAGCAATTTTTCACGTACAGAATTGTCGAAAAATGCCATTTTTGAAGGATCATCACTCCTGGACCACTGGAAATATTTTGTTGAAAAAATTTTTGTGGGCTATTGGGGGCAGGGGCAGGATTTCACAAAAAATATTAAAATCGAAGATAAAAAGTTTGACTCCGCACCTTTAAAGGCGAATATGCAAGGCCAAACAAGTAGCACTAATAGCATAACCAAACAATACGCATAACAACAATATCAATACGAATTGCTATTTTTGTGTCTCCGCCGGGACTGGATCTTGCAAGCTTCAGTACGCTAGACGAGCGTTATGTCACTGCGCCACGACAGTATAGTAAAAAACGTGCGATGTAATTAGTATTATTCAGTATAAAACCTACAATTTTAATTCTAGTATAATATAAATTTGAAAATATTCTTACTAGTAACGTGACAAGTGGGCCATGTATGGACCTATCTAGCATTACAACTTTTTTTGTCCGCGGTCCCGTTGCAAATCAGTTATGAAATGAGTAATCCGTTATGAAATCTATGATTTTTACCAAATTTTTTCGGAAAGCGGAGGTTAAACAACAGTATTAAAACCATTTCTAATACTTTTTTCAACTTCTGACCATTATTTAAAGCTATTTTAAGCATTAATAATGTTTTACATATGTAAATTTATTTCGGTTACCCAGAAAAAAAAAACATTTTGTAATGCTTTAATTTAATACAAAAAAGCATGTCAAAATTTCTCAAATAGATGGGATGTTTTATTATTTGTAGTACTTCTAATTTCAAAAATAATACAACGAAATGCATTTAATTTGGGAAGAACTTTGTTTCGTGGTGGGACCGCCGACCCAATTTTTGTAATGCTAGGTAGGTCCATACTAAACCTGGAATCTTTCTAGCACCAAAATTGTTCTGCTTTGAACACAAATTATATTAAAAACAATGATACGCTGATGTGCAATTCGGGGTTTTCCAGCGATTCGGAGTGACATTAAAAAAAAAACACGGAAAATCCATGCAGATTTATTAAAGCAATTTTCTTAAAATTTATTTTAAGTGTAATAGAAGAAGAAGGGGGTAGAGGTACTAATAAAATTAAATATTTAGTTTTATGAATATTTAATCTTCTCATAAAGGTATAAAACGATTAATTATATTCACATTATACTAAATAATTACGACTTATGAACCTAATTAGCGTAACAAAATTTTGGGTCGGCGGCGGTCCCACGACAAAATCAAAATTTTTTAAGAATTAAATAATAACCAACGACCCAATATTTATTATGATAGGTAGAATCATACATGTATTCATAAAAAATAATGTTTGGTTATTGATTTTATTTATAATAACTGTGCTCGCAGTCAATAGAAAAAATATATCTAATTTACGAAGGTAGCAAGCAGTTGTGAATTTTCGCGAAAGGCGAGGACCCAAGTCCACTCGAAGGAGATGGGATCTTAAATTCCATTCGTAATTAAGAAGATCTAACTCCATGATACCGCGCCAATGACATAAAGGATTAATAATTAATCATAGTTTAAATAAATTTATTCTATTTATTTTAAATATATTTATTTATTTTAGGGCCGCTTTAACTTTAAATCTCAACTTACGGTGGAAAATAATTGCACACAATATAAATTGATTTTGTGTTGTAAAAATTCCTTAGACTATGACAGATAACTCTTGCACAACCAACTTCTGTAGTGTTGGCCCAAATAATCTAAAATCATAATTTACAGGGTATCTTCATTAAATTAGTTTGTTAATAATCATGCAAATTAAAAAAGCAAAAAATATGTGAAATAATATTTTGTAAAAAAATTAAACTACTGCTACGATGGTCTTTTTACCAAACATATAACATAAAAATACTCTTTTGAATTATAATTTTTTAGGTTTTCGATATAGCAAGAATGTATAAAAGCAAAGGTGGATAATGCGATTATCGGGGACAAAGGTGTGACACTCATGTTTAACAAAGGCGGCCATGCGAAAGATAACCAGCGGACGGACGGGTGTCATCGTGACGGACGGGTGTCATCGTGACGGACGGGTGTCATCGTGACGGACGGGTGTCATCGTGACGGACGGGTGTCACCATAAATGATTTGAAAACCACGCTTCTAAAGATATTTAATCTTCCTGGCTAGCTTCCGAACACTTAGCTCAGCATTCTCAAGAAAGTAATATACATGTAGTGCATAAATAAAAAGAATAAAATACTTACTTACATAAGTCACTTAGTTTTAAAGAAATATAGTTTGACGACATAAGAATTTGCTTTTTTTGAAACATCTTTTAACGTTTTAATGGGTTTTTTTCCACATATCTTCAGGTGTTATTTGAAGTACCGAGGGGAGGGGATAAATATTTACTGGATGTATTTAACGGCATAGATATAAAATCGGATATTTCTTCCTTTTCTTTAAAAAAATAATAAAGTGGCAAACAAAAAATCCTGGGAAACCATAAAAAATGACAAAAGATTATGGAGTAAACCGTTAAAAATCCTTGAATATTTTATATTTTACTAATTAAAGGATTTTAAAGAACCTCAACAAACGCATTATTTAGTTTTTTCTTTTTAAAATCAAAAATACTCGTTGCAAACAGCAGTTTATATTACACTTTTAGGCGAATTCTATCATAGTTACAATAGCCCAGTGGATGGTCTTTGGAAATGCACGTGAGGGTCCAAAGATCGAATCTTTTTGTAATCATTTTTTTTTTTCGTTTAGGTATAATTCTATTTTAATATTTATGTTTAATTTCATTTCTTTATCGTTTATATATAAAAAACTGAATGAAATAAACGAATATTTATTTTGAAAAAACAACCATTGTGCATATTTGTGTGTCATATTCTTTTGCTAAATGATAAGTGAAAAAATTCAATTATCATTTTTAAACTAAACTGAAAAAATTTTTTGTTCCTGGTTGTTTTTTAAACAAATAGTCATTTTAAGTAATTTTGGGCGTATTTTTAATTTATTTTATGACAAATTAATACAATTAGTTTTTTCTCAGTTTGTTTTCGCGGTTTTTTTATCTTAAAAGGGGCTAAATTTGTCCTTTTTTAAATTGGTTAGATGTATCAATATATGATTTGCAATTGGTTAAGTGTGTCAACACTGCATAATTTATTTGTACTATTTAGTGTGGTTTTCAAGCAGCATCTGTTTTGTTTTTTGTCGCTGATTCGAGTTTTAAAAAAAGTTATGGTATTAAATTGTAAAAGTTTTTGAAAGTCAGCCAGAAAGACAAAATATCTTTAGAAACATGATTTTCAAATAATTTATTGTGACACCCGTACGTCACGATGACACCCGTCCGTCACGATGGCGCCCGGAAAAAATACATTCTGCAAAATATCTTCGGAAACAATATCTTCTGAAAGACTTTTAAATTCTCAACTAAAAAAACTTTTTTTCCTAAGCCTAAGCGAAACCATAAAATCAAGCTAAAACGACATAAAAAAAGTTTTAAAAAAGCTTTAAAAGTTTTTAATAATACTGAATAATTTACTGCTGAAAGAAGATATTTTTTCCCGAAGATATTTTGCAGAAGGTTTTTTTTCGGGTCACCGTCCCGATGACACCCGTCCGTCCGCTGGTTGTCTTTCGCATGGCCGCGTTTGTTAAATATGAGTGTGACACCTTTGTCCCGGATGATCGTATTATCCACCTTTGATAAAAGTAAGAAAATGTCCGACTGTGTGGTAAACAGTTGTTCTAATTATAGGGTAGTGCATTTAATTTCGGCACTTTTTCGTTTTTCCAATGTAACTTTTCACTGTATGGCCTGATTTTTATGTTTGATAGCTCATTTTAAAGCTTTTACGATACTGCGTTGCGTCAAAACGTTGCGTAAAAAATTCACTGTACGAAAGTTGTTTTTTTACTTAATTAAATCAGTTTTTAAAAAAATGGAAAATTGCCGAAATTAAATGTATGCATTTAATTTCGGCACTTTACAAACAATCGATTGTTTCTCAGTCAAAAAATCATCATTTTCAAAAATTTAAAAACCTATCATTATCTCCAGACAGTTTTCTTTAATTTAAGTTTTTACTTGTTGTTCAACGTGTAACTGGCAAAAAGTTACAGCTTAAATGCCAAATGGAATCAAAATGAGCAAAATTTGGGAAAAAAGTGCATTTAATTTCGGCACTTTTTAAAAAGACCTCCTTAATCGAGTTTAAGCGCAGTGCTATGACTCCTACACATTTCAACGTTGTCTTTTAACTATTTACAACTACAATTTATCACCCGACCACTAAATTCAACCCGTTTTTACCTACAGCAATAGTGTGCCGAAATTACACTATTTTATTTTATAACGATTGCTCACCACAGACGTAACGTAGAACCATGGGGACTAAAAATTCGGAAAATAGACTAAATTTTACCAACGTAGAACCACGGGGACTAAAAATTCGGAAAATAGACTAAATTTTACCAGGACAGTTTAATTTTTAAACCAATTTATTGCGTAATCATGAAATGCCCATGTTCTAAAAACGAGTAACATTTTTTTAAAATTATAAATCACACAATTTCACATGAAAATATCATAACATAACAAATAAAAAGCTCACGACAGTCATCTACATATAATTAGCTCTCATTTGAGCTATCAAACGTATTCCGTCCAGGATTACCAAATATATAGTCCAAAATCAAAAATGCCCATTTGGGAAAAGTGCCGAAATTAAATGCACTACCCTACATTAAAAATCCACAGTGTGAACTTTTCCAGGTAGAAGTATTTACTACGACATGTGAAACAGTCTACAGTTTGGTAAAAAATCTATATGATATATTTTCCACATATTTCACGTTTTTCTTGAATTCCAACGCTTCGATTTTTTGGCTCCACGTAATTTGACCAACATAAAAAATCCTTCAACATTTGACTTTCTTACAAATAACCTTCTAGTAAAATAAAATTGAGGTAATTTGACATTTAGAACTAATTAAATTTTGAGCTTATTTTTCCTAAGTCGTCGCGCACGAAACCTAAAAATCAAGCTAAATTTAGCAATGTTCAATTAGTCCGAATGTGCAAATTACCCAAATGTCATTTTACCAGAATGTCATTTGTCGAAGATCATTTTACCAAAAATCTTGTTGCAATAGAAGAATTACTGGGAACGGGATTATTCTTGTAATCTACAGTTTATTACTAAAACATTTGCAGCTTGTTGAATAATCTGCATAAAAGTTTTTTTTACATAATACTGGTGAAATAATACGCAAATTGAATTTTAAAATAAACGTAAAATATTCGACAATTATGTCGAAAAACTTTCATGCAGAATATTTCACAAACTAGATTATTTCTCGGGTTGTACTGAATATTTTATACATTACCTATTTTCCGTTTGAATGTTTTTTGTTTGCAAACGTTTTGTTAAAGGCTCCCTATCAGAAGAGTACCACACGAAATAGTACCACAAAATAGTCCCGGGTTTTGCAAAAAAGTACGCGCAAAACAGTACTGGAACAAAAGAGTACGGCACAAAAGAGCGCAAACACAAAAGAGTACTGAGATATTGCGTGCATAAACTAACAGATTTGACTGATCCAAATAGAAATTTGCATATTTAAGAAATCAACATGCACATATTAAAGTATATTTTTTAAGCCGTGGTAGTGTGTGTATTTTTGTTATAGTTTTTCTATCGTGGTTAGGTATTTAAATAAACGCTAACGATGTATAAAAATTATTGTGTAGTAAAACATGGGCATTCCGGATTAATCTTGATGAAAAAAATATTTTTTTTTTAAATTTAATAGTGTGTTCTTGAATGCTAATAAAACAAGTTTTGACTTTTGCTAAAAAAATTTAATCGGTTGAAATAATAATCCATATTAGTTTTTTTTGTTTTTTTAACGAAATTAAAGCAGTTTTTTAGTTATGTTCCTGCGCTTTTAAACTATCATGCTCCGAAGAAACAATCATTTAAACGAAAAACTTTGAAGCTGCGCTTCTGAAAAGTTATTTCATCCTCCAATTTATTATAAAAATGTTCATGTTATTTTAGCCACTTTTTACAATTTTTTTTATCATAGTTTAAAATTTTTAAGTCCGCAAAAATAAAAAAAAGAAATACTACTCTTTAATTAAATGCTAAATTATCTTGAAAATAAAAAGAGGGGCTCCGTGTTCATGAAGGTGCTTCAGGGCTCCGAAAACCGGCGTTAGGGAGCCCCACAGGGAACATGAGTTTTTGTTATAGGTCCAAATAAATCATATATTCTACCCTAATTAAAAAATATAGTCAATCTAAAGTTAAACTTGCTTCTTTGTATAAAACATGTTCTGTTTATGATCCATATAAGACAAAATAATAAAATTACAGTTTTAAATTTGGTTATACGTTTAAAAACTGATTATTATTATATATAATGAAACTGTAAATTTTTGGATTCTCTTGAATTATTGTTTCTAAATTTAGTCCTCCAAGTGCGAACATTTTATAATTTTTGAAATTTTGATAATTTTAGAACTCGGGTTCTCTCTTTTTTATTGTTATCACAAATCTTAAAAAAATATTTCTAGCCTATAAAATTCAAATCTATGGTTAAACTTGAGATTTTTGGAAAATGAAAAATTTTTTTGTCTGCAATTATTACAATAATTTAAAATTTTGATAGGGATTAGTGATAGATAGATAAACTTTCACCTAAAAATTGTTAATCACAATTCATCGTAACTATATACTTTAATTCAGGATATAAGGACATGCAATATAAATTTCAAATTTGGTCATAAAGGTAATGAAAACAAAAACAAAAAAAAATAAAAACACAAAACATAATCACAAGAGAGACGGGAGAAACAAAGGAAATAAAAGGAGAAGGCACCAGTAAGTCAACTAAGATGGCTACTAATTCAGAGGCCTGTCAAATTTGTTAAAATCATTAAAATTGAACCTTGATATTTTATTTTTAAAACTATTTAGAGTATTACCTGACAACGTTTGAAGGAAGCTTATTCCAGCAATTTATAACCCTGTGAGAAAAAAAAAGTTTAATAAAGTATTTCGGTTTGCACGGGGTTTAAACAACTTAAAATCATGATGAGTACCTCGCTTGTAAGTAGCCCATTGAAAAAAACTTTGTGAAACATAAATTATTTTGATTTTTTATATTTTGAAACGTTATATTCATATCAAGCTTAACACGTCTTTCTTCCAAAAATTCAAGATTTAAATAATATAGCCTTTCAACATAATTTCTCCCAGGAGACAGGCCACATTTTAAACACAGTCAACGGGTAAATTAGCGTTAAACATTTTCAATGATGTTGATATCTTTGCACAAATAAGGTGACCACACCTGAGAACAATATTTGAGAATAGGTCTAACAAAATTTTTATACGACGTTACATGGGCTTTCAAATTTTTAGTTTTAAAACAGCGAAAAATCATATTTAGTACTTTATAAGCTTTTTTAGCGAGTTCACTACAGTGTTTGTTAAAATACACTACAGTCTTTCAAAACTTGAGATTGTTTGACACTAAAACGCCAAGATCTAGCGCACACTTTTTTTCATCTAGAAATTTGTTGTCCAAAATAAGCGGTGATTTTAAACTATTGGCCCAAATATAAAGTACAAAACATTTGTCAGGAACTACTTGAAGTTGCCATACTTGAGCCCACTCTAAGAGCGCATCAAGAGCAGTCTGTACAGCAGAGTTTGACTGATGAATGTTTCTGGGGAAATACAACGTGACGTCATCAGCAAATAACTTGCAGGTAACGTTTTCCAGCGATTTAGGTAAGTCGTTGATGTAAAGCAGGAACAATAGCGGCCCCAGCACCGATCCTTGGGGGACCTCAGATAAGACATTGGCATAATCAGAAGATGATGTATCAATGATAACACGTTTTCTATTTTTGAGAAAAGCACCAAGCCACATCAGAAGATCGCCTTTGATACCATAGACGAAAAGTTTGGTAAAAAATTTACTATGACAGACTGAGTCAAATGCCTTACTAAAACCAATATAAATTATATCCATAATTTGATTCATATCAAGAGATTTGTTCCAATCAGCTAGGGACTCTAAAAGTTGGGTAAATGTGGATCTTTTGCTGAAATAACCATGTTGAGCAGAAGTAAGCATATTTTGATCCTGAAGGTAATTAATTAACTGATCATAGATACAAAATTCCATAACCTTGCAGGCCATTGACGTCAGTGATATTGGTCGATAGTTATCAGGTATGTTTGAAGAACCTTTTTTATAAACTGGAATTACGTCAGCAATTAACCAAGATAATGGGAGAGGGAGAGAATTAGAATGAAAAGAAACTGTAAACACTGATGAAAGTGTTCAGCTAAAGAAGTAGCTAGTTTTTTAAAAACCATGGCTGGAATATTGTCAGCTGTTTTGCTAACTTTGTTTTTCTGTTTCCTCAAAGCTTTAAGTACAACTTCTTTGGAAAAATTTATATTTTTCTCTGATACATCACAAGGAACTTGCCTGTTTATATTAGCAGTGATTAAATTATCTAGAGTAAAGTTTTTACTAAATTTTTCCAAAAAAATATTACATTTTTCATTAATGTCAACTGTAACGGTTCCATCTGATTTAATTAAAGGAGGTATACTAGAATCGTTTGAACGTTTATTTTTGATAAACTTCAATAATTTATTTTTGTCGTTACTAAAACTCTTTAGTTTTAGGCTGAAATTAAGGACGTAACCGCTCTCCGCCAGGAAGAAATAAACAATAAACCCCCCAGCGAGAAAAATTAAAAAAAAGTTTTCAGCGGTTATGTAACCAATTATTATTTAGTTGCGTCATGTGTTTCTCTGCACGTGATAATTTCTAAAAGAACAAGTGGTTACTTTACCACTCATCTATTTTCACCCTGATAGAATTTGTCTTTAGTTAAAATTTTATGCTTTTTTTTCATTAAATTTATTTACAACTTTTTTGTATTCCTTGTTGATTAAATTGTATTGGATTCGATCTGCTTTAGTCATTCTATTTTTATATTTAATTTTTTAGCTTTAAAACGCTCAATGTAGTCTGGGTAATATGGTTTTTGTTTAGTGGCTGGTTTGATAATACGTGAAGGCACAAATTTATCGATAGCCAATTTGATTTTTGACCTAACAATATTCCAGTAATTTTCTACAGTGGAACTAATTGCAAACAACTCATGAAAATTTATTGAATTAATAAACCTGTTTATCTCATTTCAATTAGCTTTTTCATAATCATAAAACGGCACCTGAGGCTTATGAGAAGGTTAAGATACACAAAAAGAAAAGTCGATAGTACTATGATCACAAAAACATAATGGCTCAGTGGCTTTGACTTTAAAAATTATCTCCTCGTCGGTACATAAAAGTAAATCAAAAATATTTTTTCCACGCGTGGGACTAAAAACTACCTGTGTTAACGATTGTTCAGAGAAGATTTGATAATAAACACTTTCCAAAGCCGTGTGAGGAGGTTCAAAATTTGGACGCCAGGAAGTATCCATTATATTAAAATCCCCTATTAGAACAACGGGAAAGCTACACAAACAAAGTGAATTGAGAAGACTTCCAAATAAAACTGAATATTCCAAGCGAGAATTTGGTTGCCAATAAAAGCAGACTTCCAAATAAAACTAAATATTCCAAGCGAGAATTTGGTGGCCGATAAAAGCAGATTAAGCAAGTAGAAACATCGCCAACTAAATCTATAGCTATTACTTTGAGTTGACTAAATTCATTAGAAATCAACACTACTTTTGATTTGATATTTTTGCAAACAAGAATAGCAACAGCACCTTGCGGAAGATCACGACGATCTCGACGATAAATCTGATATCAATGATTATTACTTATCAAAGAGCTGCTGATTTTGGGTTTAAGAAAAGTTTCGTTAATGCCGCACACAGCAGGACTTTCAGTACCTATAAAAAAGTTAAGAAGATTTTGTTTTTCTGCGCTGAAGGTACTACATTCATTGAAAAACTTGCAATCAATAAAACTTGAAAAAATTGTTTTTTTTTTACAAAATTTTGATTTTTTGGAGACTTTTTCAAAAGTGACCTTTACCTTTTAGATTTTTTTGAGTTTTTGATTCGTTATTTGGTAAATTATCAACTCTTAAATCAAGCAACCACTTTCTGTTACCTGTAACATTATCACACAAAAATTTGCAAAATTTGTAGTTACCCGGTTTCTTAAAATCAGGCTTAACTGATCAGTTCACATTTTTGACTTCTTCATTGAGCAGTTTATGGTTTAATTTGGAAGCACGCTTTTTCATTTCAGATTCCATAATCCGCTCTTTGAAGGGACAAGATGGAGGCAAAAAAGGGCGTTTCTTTTTAAGTTCCATATCGGGATTGTGAAAAACATCAAGATAGTCAGAGCAAAAAAGGTGAGCGTTAAGCGATCTTTGCCCACCCAAATGCGAAAACGTAATCTTGAGCTTTATGGGGGGTGTTAAGTTTTGGAAAACCTAACGACACAGCGACTGGGATACCAGTATCCGAATTCCCTGCCTTTATAGGGAACTAGCTTGATAAAGATTTATCATTATTTTCTGACAACGAAACTGCTGTGTTACTAATAGGGCAGCTCGAATTAAGTAACGATGATTTAGAAACTTGCTTTTTTATTAAGTATTGGCCACTGTCTAATAAAACTCCTTCTCTAAAGTGTTTTGATTGAGGAATGTAAGAGTCCGGGCTTAGAGGCTCGGGAAAATTATTCTGTAACTCCTCTACCAAAGAAAACAACAGAGAAACTCAAAAACCGTAAAAAGGATATTTCAAAGACATGTTAGTGGTACTTTTGCTCATAGGAACTTAAAGCACAAAAAAACTAAAAGCTTAAAGCTAAAAAACCTTAAAGCTTAAAACCCAATCTTTTAACGTTGCAAATATAACTCCAATGGCCAGACAGTTTGATGTCATCCAAAGTTACAAAAGTTATTAAACAAGTCTTGGACTGTTTTGCCGCGTTTTTCCAAAAAATTGCATGGATGACTTGCGTCTTTCTCTTCTTGTCGTCCAAAAGGTTCTTTAAAGCATTAAGTCGAATTCGCGTTTGTTGTCGAGGCAGGCGGAATATTAGATTTTACTACATCTGCAAAAGATCTTTGCAGCGCGATCGGTTGTTCAGTCAGCGTCGAACCAACACAGCTGATTTTTTCAGTCGTTGACTGCTGTTCTTTAATTTTGCTTGATAGCAAAGCAACTTTTGAATGAAGAAATTTATAATCCACGGTTGAATCAGTGTCAAGAACACTGCACTCCGAAGCTGGTAATCGCAGACGGTTAGAAAGTACAAAGTACAAAGGTGCACAGTCAACGCAGAAGTATTGAACAAGGCTCTTTTCAATCTCTAAAAGGTATTTAACAAACGAGATCGACAGTTTAAATGGCGCTTTCCAGGATTTTCTTGGGATGCATTTGATATTAACGTAATTCGAACACTGAAAGCACTCTACGTAAACTTCGTCGTTGGATACAGAGACGCAGTATCGGCAAAAAAAAGTTATTTCCTCCAACCGTTTCAGCAGTAGCAAAAGATTTTTCGCTTGAGGTGGACATGGTTAATAAAGGGCGGCCGCCAGGTAAAAAGACGCCTTGCAATTCAGCAAATCAAGGCAAAAAGAGCTGATTTTTCAGCAAGAAAATGACCGAGTTCCATGATGTAAACACAGTGCGCAGAATACGAACAGAATGTTAAACATGTCTGATTAAGTAACACAAAAATTTTGCCCTTTTGTGTTAAAATTATGCAATAAATTCCAAAGTCTTAATAGTAAAATTTCGACTTCATAGCGGGATTAATGAGTAAATCGTTGGTAAATTCAAAAATTTTAAATATCTTCCATGTATGACAAATTCGTAAACTTTAAAATCATAAAAGTTTACACCCAATTAGAAAATATAAACATAATTTGAAATATTATTTAACAGAGAGGAACAAAAGACCGACCGTACGTTTAGGGTAACCCTTAAAACTGATGATGATCTTTAACTTTTAGTGACAGTTTTTAACAAACTGTGTATCAAGCTAAATTCGGGATCCTATCAAGGTTTCTATAACATTGGTCGTTATAAAAATAAATTTCCCTGTAACGTGGACTGAAACAAATAAAAAAAAGCTGAATTAGTTTTAGACTTAATTTTTACTTAGTTAAATCACTTAGTTTTTACAAAATAAGAAAAACCCACGGCTTCGCTGCCAGTAAATTTTAAAAATGTAAAACAATGTTAAAAACGTAAAAAAAGTTTTAAAAAGTTCCTACGGTGTGCACATTCAAAGCCATAAACACATCGTGCCGTACTAATCTAATAAACCGTATTACTACCGTATTGTACCGTACTAATAAACCGTTTTTTACGCATACCGGTCTGCGTAAAAAACGGTCACAGTTTGTTTTGATCATTGGAAAGTGGGCTGAGTTCGTCTTTATCATCGGAAATGTCCATTTTTGTCATTGGAAAAGTGGACTGGGTTCTTTTTTTTTGAGCCAGTCCACTTTTCGATGATCAAAATAGAGCCAGTTCGAAATGGACCGGGTAAAAGTTTTATGAATAGCACGGGTAGCTAACCGCTTATTTTTTAATTTAACATGTAATTATAGCCGCATCCAGCACGGTAATTACTACAAAACCGCACATCGCCGTTTAATTATTGTAAATATCGTGCTGGATGCCAGACATGATGTTTAATGCCAGCGGTTTAACTACGTCGGGACAATACTTACTTAAATTAAACGCCCAAGGGGCTCACAGTACAGGTTACACTCTCTATGTAATTTTAACTGCAGAAAAAAATTTAAAGAACTTTATTAAATGGTCTAATAAAAATAATAGAGTTTGCTATAAAAAAACGCTGCAAGTATCGTAATTAAGTTAAGCAGCTATTAATAGAAATCATTTTAACATTTAAGTTATTTCTTCATTACTCTTTTGTGCCAGTACTGTTTTGAGTCAAACGCAGACTCTGAAAACGTGAAAATAAATTACTCTTTTGTGCCTTTACCCTTTCGTGCCAGTACTGTTTTGTGTCAGAATTGCGTGGTGTAGCGAACGCAATTTATACAGGACTCTTATGTGCCGTACTGTTTTTTGACAGTACTGTTTTGTGGCGTACTCTTTCGTGCGTACTCTTTTGCGGAACCCGGGACTGTTTTGTGGTACTGTTTCGTGCAGTACTCTTATGCGTCGGCTCCTTCGTTAACATGTCAAATAACCCACACGTTGGAATTCAAGAAAAAGTTTAGAGTATTTAACAATATCAGGAATGCATAAAAGCAAAAATTAAAATAATTTATACGTTGGATGGATTTTAGGACATGAGGGTACTGGACAAGAGGGAACTGGACACGAGGGTACTAGACACGAGGGTACTGGACACGAGGATACCGAACACGAGGGTACTGAGCTATGAAAAAATACGTTTGCCACAAATATGTTAATTTTTTAGACTGAATGAACTAAATTAAATTTTAATCTTTTGAACGCGTAGACAATTAAAGGTGCAGTATACGTATTAATAGTGTATTTTATTTTCCGTTTTAATTAATATTAATTGATGTATTAGGTTACACTGAGGAAAAAATTGTATTACACCAAAAATTAATTTTTAACGATTAACGAGTTATTAACAAAAATACTTTATGGTTATTTTCAATGTTGATTTTTCTACACCATTTTTAAAAAGAAAACATTTTTATTGGACGAATACTAATAAAACTTATCAGAAATCATGCTAGGATAATAAAAAGCTTAAGTTTTAAATTTGGTTCAATTCAAAAAAGTATTAAATGAGTACTGTCATTTTCAAAAAAAAATTAATTTGTATTTTATAGTTGGTGTGTTTTTTGGTGTGTTTTTGTTTGCTGTTATTATTTGTTAGCTAGTTAAAGTTTTACTTTAAAAACAATTTGAACTGCCCATAAAAACAGACATTTTACTTCTTAAAATTTTACATTTTGCAATTAAAAAAATATTCAAAAACACACCATAAACCAAACACCAAACATTATTTTTGGAATATGATATTTTTAAAATTGCATTATTCATCTAATATTTTTCGTAATTGAACCAAATTTAAAATTTAAGCTTTTTAAAAGCTTAGCATGAATTCTATGAAGTTTTAATAATATCCGTTTAGTAGAAATGTTTTGTTTTGACAAATGGTGTATAAAAAATACATTGGAAATAACCAAGCGGTTTTCTTGTTAATAACTTGTTAACCGTTGAGAATTAATTTTTGGTGTAATACAATTTTTTTATCAGTATGACCTGATACATCGATTAGTATTAATTAAACAGCAATAAAAAACACATCATCAATTAGTATACTGCACCTTCAAACGTTACGTAAGTCGTTTTTTAAATATAAATAACATTTATCCTTGCTCAAATATAATGCAATTTAATAATAAAACAACTACGTAAATTGTTTTACAAACATCATGGTAAAACACGAAATTTTTAAAGGTTATTTTACACACAATTTATACCATGGCTTTTTAATAAAAACAATGATAATGTTTGAAGCTATCCTCGAATCTCTGGAGCTTCGAAAACCTGCCTTTGCAAAAACTAAAGAATTAATATTAAACAATTACGAGTGGAATGAGAATGAATGGAATGCCCAGAAGTTATTTAATTACTGTTATTTCTAAAACATATACTCATACAAAAATACAAAGCGAATTGCAGTTTTTTGGCTGTCATTTTTATATTTAGACTTTTTATCGACTCTTGATTAAAATAATTGAGTTTTTTTGATAAAATCTTTGGAAAAAATAACTTTGTAAACATAGATTTCAGCAGTAGGATCGTAAAAAATAATTTCTTGCCTTTTTCAGTCTACTCTAGCTTAAGGATTTCACTTTTTGATCTGTTCACTTAAATGGGAATGAGAAAAAAGCACCCTAGTAAAAACGCACCTGCGAAAAAAGGGCCCGATGAGTTTAAAAACGCCAAGAAACTATGAAACGCACCCGCCTATGAAAAAAGGGCCCCATGGCGGGAAAAGTCAAAAGGAAAAAACGCACCCTAGAAGAAATGCACCTGCGAAAAAAGGGCCCCATTAGTGTAAAAACGCTGAAAGACTATAAAAAAACGCACCCGCTTATGAAAAAAAGGGCCCCACTATTAGAAACTATTTTTTATTACGTAAACAGAGCGTTGTCAACCGACTAGGAGCACACGCCTTGTAGAAAAAGCACCTATTGCGTAAAAATTATTTTATCCACACAATTTGATGTATTTTTCTTTATTTTTTAATACCATATATTTACCATATATTTATTTATTTTTTAATACCATATATTTTATGTGGTAAGTACAGTAATATCAAACGATTTTGAAATCACTTTTAGAAAATTTTGAAAGATCTCTCAATCAAATACATTGGACAATATTGGCAGCTTAAAAACCAATATATATGAAAAAAAATTTGTTATGAACCTAAAAAACTAACTTATATGCCGTAGTAGCGACGTACTGTAATGTTTAAAAAAATAAGAAAATATTTTTTTCTTTGTGACCTTTGCCAGTTTAAAAAATGTTTGATTTTAAATAAAAAACACAGTAAGTTTATTTATTCGTTTTTGAAATACGTTTTGTAATTTCGTGGACTTTCGATTTTTTGGATGTAGTAGTAGAATAGCATATTTGTTAAGAAATAAAGAAAAATAATATGATAACTATAATTCCACGAAAATATTGACCAAGAAGATAAATGACATCTTATTAAAATGTATTCTTTGTTATTACAATATAACCGTTAAACCAATGTCTTGCAGTTTTAATTTTCTTAATTGTGTTTACAAAGCAATTACAAATTTAGTTTGTTACATTTAAAAAAATGTTATGTTACATATTTATTTTAATTCACTTGTTTCTTTTACTTTTTGCTTCTGTTAAATGAATATTGTAAATTTTTTAGCTACATAAGCTATTTGTTCTTAAAAGATGTTTTTTATATTGTTTATGGTGTTTGTACTTTTTTGAATTATCAACGTTTCATCAATACTTTTTCCCACGAAGGTTTATTTTTTGCAGATTACCTGTTTACGTAATAAAAAAACATTTTCTGACAGTGGGGCTCTTTTGTCGTAAGCGGGTGCGTTTTTTCATAGACTCTCAGCGTTTTTACACAACTGGGGCCCTTTTTTCGCAGGTGCATTTTTTCTAGGGTGCGTTTTCCTTTTGACTTTTCCCGTCATGAGGCCCTTTTTTCGTAGTCGGGTGCGTTTTTTCATAGTTTCATTGCGTTTTTACACTCATTGGGCCCTTTTTTTGCGGGTGCATTTTTTCTAGGGTGCTTTTTTGCACCAAATCCACTTAAATACATGTTGATCATTTAAAACAAGGAAAACAAAATGTGCTTTTAAAACTCAAAAACATACTATTGTTAAATTTTTCACGTATGATATTTTGTGCATTTAAATCTAAGCATAGAGTCGTGAGTGAAAAAATCCAACAATAGATCTTTGGGTGGGAGTCTTCAAAACCCATTGCACGGTAAACTTTATTTTCCTAAGCCTAAGCAAAACCTAAAAGTTAAGCTAAACTTTATCATAGTATTTCAATAATAGTGTGCTTTTAAAAAATACCGAATAATTTACTGTTAAAAAAATCAAGAAATTGTTTTTCGGAAAATATTTTACTACAATGGTTTGTAAAGGTTATTAATAACAGAATTATTTGCAATTGTTTTTGCAGTTATTTTTTCTGAATTATTAAAAATTTATTTTTTCAACACACCACGAAAAATAACCACAAAAATGTTTTGACAGCACAATCAAAGCATAACAGCAACCTTCATACTTATTATTTTTCGAGTCGTCTCATAGATTCTTCGCCTTTTAAAAGCTAGTTATTATATAAAAAATTGCACGAAAATGTAGAACAATTACACGAAAATGTTATGTTTTAATGTTATGAAGTTATTATTTTTGTTTTATGTCTTCTCGATAATTTCATTTTTATAATTCTACCTTTTATAAGTGAATCAAATAAACTAAATGATATTTAAGTAAAACAAGCTATTGTCATGCAATAAGTTTATTGCACTTTATGTGGGAAAGTTATGTTTTTTGCTCGTCAGTACCCTCGTGTCCCCCTGGCATAATGAAACGATTTTGCAGCGAGGTTGGGATGAACGTAATTTTTTTAAGCTCAGTACCTTCGTGTCCAGTACTCTTTAAAAGTTGTTAATGGTTTTATTTGGTGTTTTCATTAAGTAATTAAACAAAAAAGACCCACGAATAAAGTTTCATAAAAAATAATTAACTAGATAATGAATTTTCTTCAAAAGAACTCTTTTTAAATGATTTTTAAATAAACTTTTTTCGTGGGGTTTTTAAACTATTAACAACTTTTAGAGAGTACGCTCGTGTCCAGTACCCTCGTGTCCAGTACCCTCGTGTCTCGTTCCCGTTGGATGTAATAAAAAAACCTAGAATATTTTACATTAGATAGAAAAACATTAGGATTTTACGTTCGCTGTTTTTTGCAGTTAGCACAGTTTTCAAACTAAAAAATTGTAAACGCAAAACTCATAGATGAAATTTTCATAAATAATATTGTCAAATAATTCAAATTATTCAGAATATTTTATTATTTTAATACGTAAAATAATTTATACGTCGTCAGGTTCAACAAAGGATTCAAAGAGTTACGCAATTATTTGTTTGCGATATCGCGGTCCACATGCAGAATAATCTACACTGTTACGTATAAAAATCTTTATGTAGATTATTTCAAAAACGTAGATTATTCCACAGGTTCAGCAGATTTTTTTACATGATGAAAAATCTACACTGTGAAATAATTTACGTATAGTTTGAACAATTGTTTGAAACAAACAGTCAGACATTCTCTACTCGTATGCATTCTTGACAGTATTATGTAGAAAACCCCTCATGTAGATTATTCAAAAAGCTGTAGATTATTCCACAGGCCGTGGCAAATACTTCCACCGAGGAATCATATGTTACAACAACGATTTAGCACACAATTGGACATTCCCAACCATCGGACATTTCTTAAGCACTCTTGGCCACCCCTAGAAACTATTTATTTATCTAACACATTTGAAAACAAATAAAAATGCTGCCAACCTGTGTGTAATGTAAGGCTTTTGGGGAGGCTTTGCCGTGATAAGCAGACCTGTGCACTGCACCCCGGGGTTTTATTGGGGGAGGGAGGCAATTCCAAAACGGCGGGCACAGAGGGAACTTTTTTGAAACCGGGGCAATAAAACGGGGTACAAAACATGGCGTCATAATAGGTAAAAAATGGCGTCAAAAATTTTGGTTACTTTTTCATTTTTTTCGCGGGGGGGGGGCAATAAAACGGGGAGGGAGAAATCCTCAATCATCCAATAAAGAAGGGGGCATTTTCAGAGCGTGCACTGTTCTGTGGTAAGAATAAAGACTTTTCTCGCTAGCCCATTGTGAAATAGTCCAAGGCACCTCTTTATACGTTCACTACCAAAATTCGTTTTAATTTATTAAATAAAAAATCATAGTTAAATATAGTAAATCCAGGATGTTTATTTTTGCAGTAGTTAACTGCATCATAAGTAATCCAGAATGTTTATTGAAATTGTTTTGTTATTATGTTTTATCTGAAAAGCGGTCTTTGTGCTGCACCTAGTTAATTCCAGGATGTTTATTTTTGCAGTAGTTAACTGCATCAGGAGTAATCCAGAATGTTTATTAAAATTGATTTGTTATTATGTTTTATTTGAAAAGCAGTCTTTGTACTGCACCTGGTTAATTCCAGGATGTTGATTTTTTGCAGTGGTTAACTGCATCTGGAGTAATCCAGAATGTTTATTAAAATTGTTTTTTTATTATGTTTTATCTGTTTAGCAGTCTTTGTGGTGCACCTGGTTAATTCCAGGATGTTTATTTTTGCAGTAGTTAACTGCATCTGGAGTAATCCAGAATGTTTATTAAAATTGTTTTGTTTTTATGTTTTATCTGTTTGGCAGTCTTTGTGCTGCACCTGGTTAGTTCCAGGATGTTTATTTTTGCAATAGTTAACTGCATCTGGAGTAAGCCAGAATGTTTATTAGAATTTTTTTGTTATTATGTTTTATCTGAAAAAGCAGTCTTTTGTGATGCACCTGGTTAATTCCAGGATGTTTATTTTTGCAATAGTTAACTGCTTCTGGAGTAATTCAGATTATTAATTAAAATTGGTTGTTTATTATAGTTTTATCTGTTTAGCTGTCTTTGTACTGCTCCTCGGTAAGCCCAGGATATCTTTGTTTGCAGTATGTAACTGCATCTAGTGTAATCCAGAATGTCTATTTTATATTTATAAAAAGTTTACCATAGTGTTCAATTACATAAGTTGGTCTAAAGCTTGTTAATGTATAAGTTTTATATGTTTACTTAATTAAAATTTTTTTGTTTTATATGAATATGTATTTGTGTATATTTGTGTATATTTTTATGTAAAAACTTGTTATGTAACTGAGTGAGATTCCATATGTTTAACTGAAGACGGCAGCATGGAGGCGTCTTAAACTTATGCCCAAAACGCCATAGTTTGTAGGTATATTATGTAATAGTTCTATTTTTATTCTAGTTTTATACTAGTGTTGTGTTAAAAATTTGTTATTGTATTTGCGTTAAAAATAGATGTCTTATCATTGTTCCATATAAGGTTTGTACTACATTTAGCTTCTATGCCTTGTTTGTTGTATAATTTTATATTTTAACTTATTCCATTAAAGTAAGTTTGTTCTATATATAATCAGCTCACTTGAGCATTTCAATAGTCTCTGTATTTCTTTATAGAAAAAAAACTACGGTTTTAATAAAAAGTTTTGAAATATTTTGAGTAAACACAAAACTAATTTTGAAAATTCTTAATCTAAGTAAAATAAAAATAAAAGTATCGGTCATACTTATTTCCACAAGTAAAATAAAAGTAAGCCCTATTTTTTAAAAAATAAAGGTAATTTTAAAAATTCTGACTATAAATTTTAAACCTCCATTGTGGTTTATACTGGTCAAATTACACTGGAGTCATTTAGATTTATTAAGTAAATATGTGCGTAATGTTGGGGTGGAGTTATGGTTATTTTCCCTCACCCGTTTTTTCTTATTATGGTTTGCTAAGTATATTTTGTGTGTTTCACAATTTATTTTTAATCACAAAACTGCGTGGGGTGGACGGTGTGTCTCAGACGGTAACATAAGAATGTCTCATGGCCGGCCTGCAAAATTGTAAAAAAAAACTATTAAAAAATTATAAGCATATATGCGCATGTGTGTGCAGGCTTCCTTATGTGCGTACATGCATGTAGGTGTATTATTCATGCTTATGTATTAGGGTGCTGTTTATTTTTGTTTTATTTTGGGGCGTGCATACGAATATACAGAGAGGCAGGCTACTTATCTTTCTAAAAATGACTTTATACTAGCGTTTTAAGATATGCTGTTTTATAAGAAAATTCGTTTTTTGATCATGAGAAAATGCTTTAACCAAGCCACCGTGAATTGAATACGAGCAGCAGCACAATGTCAAACGCAGCAAATGTCAATTGTTTCATGAAATCAAGAGAATTATAAATTTATACCCGTTCCTTACACTGCATTTCAAAATTTCAAAATACATGACTATGTGACGTCCTCGGTATTCTTAATAATTATAAAAAAACTCTTGTTCAGAAACAGGTGTTTGTGCAAGTACCTACAGCTGAAATTGTCTATGCAGTAGGACCTTGTTATAATCAGTTTTTTATTATACTTAGCATTGTTTTAAATATAAATCTAATTTAAAGTATAACAGTCTACATAGACAATTACAGACAGTTAGTCATTTAGTCAACAACTGGGTGCCCAAAAAACCAACCAACCAACAGTTTTAAGCGTTAAAAAAACTAAGAATAAAATAGTCCTAGCTTAGCGAAAATAGGAATACCGGGTCTTCAAATTATTCAAACATTTTTCTTTAGCAAACGTGCCACGCATAGCATCCATTGAGGCGGCAAGATTTTGACCCTGGTTCTTTGTATTATAATTTTTTGTTTTCGCTATAGCAAAGAATGTTAAGGGTAAAAGTATTAAACCCACTGAGTGTTAAACAGCTGCTCTAATTGTATATTGAAAAATCCAATGTGAACTTTTCTTCAGGTAGAAGTATTTAATACGACCTGTGGTTGTGGAATATAATTTACAATCTATATGATAAATTTTCCAAATAAAACTGTTGAATATTCCACGCTTTTTTTTAAATTCCAACCTGTGGATTATTTTGAATCACAACGTGTGGATTATTCAGCTCCACATAATTTTATCAGCGTAAAAATTCCTTCAAGATTTGACATTCTTACAAATGACCCTATCCGACCTGTGCACGGTGTGGAAAGCCCCCCCAGAATATTAGTGGCTGTGCCCCCCGTTTTATTGCCCCCCCCCCGCCCAAAAATAAAAAAAGTAGCCAAATATTATATCACCTTTTTTAACCTATTATGACGCCATCATCGCAAAATTTTTGCAGCTTTTAGCCTAGTTAAATGCGTTTTAAGCCATTTTAGGCTTTTTTTTTCTTGAATTGCGCTTTTTTTGTCCTTTTTTTCTTTTTTCTATCCTTTTTCTCATTTTTTTGTTTTTTCTCTTTCTCCCCTGCTTGCCCCCCCCTGTTTCAAAAAATTACCCCAATGCCCCCAAAATAAAAACCCGGTGGTAGGGGGCGTGCACAGGTCTGCCTTCTGGTAAAACGACTTTCGTGTAATTTGACATTAGGATTAATTAACCTTCAGACTTATTTTTTCTAAGCCTTTGAACAACCTAAAAATCAAGCTAAATTGCTACTAACCTGTGTGTAATGCATTGCTTCTGGAGAGACTTTGCCATGGTAAGAATAAAGACTTTTCTCGCTGGCCCATCGTGAAAAAGCCCAAAGCACGTCTTTATACGTTCACTGCGAAAAATTATTTTAATTTATAACATGGAGAGTTCATAGTTCAATATAGTGTATGTATTCCTTTTTAGAAAAAAAGCACTTATGTTGAAAAAAAGATTTGAAATATTTTAAACACAAAACTAAATTTAAAAAATATTAATCTAAGTAAAATAAAACCAAAAGTATCGGTAATCTTTTATTTAAGTATAAGTAAAATAAAAGTAAGCCCTATTTTCTTAAAAATAAAAAGTAATTTTAAAAATTTAACTAAAATCTTTAAATTTATTTTAAAGCTCTATTGTGATTTTTACTGGGGTACATTTAGATCTATTAAGTAAATATGTGCGTAATGGAGGGCATACATGGGCAAGTTGATCCGGAGTGGGGCGGGGTTAAACCCCAAATTAGGGGGGGGGTTAAAATCGGAGAAACGCAAAATACCCATATCGTTTTTTTTCTGGGGCCGTCAAGTTGGCACACACTTGGCACACACTTAGCACACACTTGGCACACACTTAGCACACACTTGGCACACACTTTGAATATATTGCTATTTTTTAACTTTTAAGTGTAAGTTAAGCTACAAAAGTAAAATCGTATGTTATTTTACTTATTTTTGGAAGATTTATTAATAAAAATTTTTAAAAACTAAACAAAATCATGAGTTTTTATGAGTAATAAAATGTGTGCTCGCTGTGTGCTGAATGTGTGCTGGCCGAAACCTTGAAATTCGTGCCAAATTATAGACTTTAACTCAAGGAAAATGCACAAAAACATGGAATTAGATGTTATCCTACTAATTATTAACAGTTTATTTAAATAAATCTTAAAAAACCTTTAAAAAACCTTTGTATTAAACTCATCAGTGTTCTTACTGTGAGCTAAGTGTGTGCTGGCGGTGTTTGGTGTTATTTCGTAGTTACAGCGAAAAAATAGCACGCGCACGCTGTAAAGATACTGTAATTTTGCTCAAAATGATGAGCGATTAATGGAAAAACTAACGTATTCCAATTTACCTTTCGTGTTGCAAAAAAGCAACAAACGCTAAATTTTCGGTATTTTTATCAAAATAATAAAGTAAATAATTTTTAAATTTGAATAAAAATTATTTAAAGCTTAAATGCAATACAAACAATTAGTCAAAAGGGGGGAATTCATTTTGACGCATACATCAAAACAGTCAAAAAATTGTGACGCATACATAAAAATAAACGTAAATAAAAAATATATTTAATTCAAATGGACGAAAAAATAATTCGAACTCTGACGCAAATACTTTACATTATCTAAAACACACGTGAAAAATAGATAGCATTATAATTTTAAAATTAACATCCAAAATTAATATCGAATTTTAATAAATTTAGAAAAATGGTAAATATTTTAGAAAGAATTGCGCAAAAGACAGAAAATTTCCAATAATGCCCCACACTTGGAATGAAACTAAAACTCGGATGGAAACAGCATTTTTTGACATACGAATGCAGGAATGGTAAATTTAAATTAGTAATGTTCCCCTGAACTCCGGAGCGGAGCTTCATTTCTAGGAGCTCTGAAGCAACCCCCGGAGCTCCGGAGCTCCGCTTTATTTTTGTACTAACTTCATAAATTAATAAATATTTAAATAACTTTATAAGTTTTTTCAAAACTTGTTTAAAACGCGAAAAATAATCTTAAAAACGCAGATAAAGTAACTTTAAATGTATTTAAAACTTTAACAAGCTTAAAATCGGTTATTTAATGGGCAAAGCTCCGAAGCTCCCTCCGCTTTAAATGGTCAAAGCTCCAGAGCATGATATTGAAGGGTAAAAAATGACTTATTATTTTTAACTTTACTGTTCTAAATAAACTATGCATCTATGGTTGCATTATGTCTGGCTGACGCTGAAAATTAGAATGCAGACATGAAGGGATCAATTAAAATTGTGCGGTAATCACGTTTTTTTAGAAAAAAAACAAAAAGAACACATACTTTTTTTTAATTCCACCTTTTCACAAATAATCATATATTAATCAACTTTAGCCCTTCAAAATATTGCATTTAGGTTCCAAATTAAGTAATTTGATAAATAATTATTAAAATACAGTTTTTAATCTTTGTTTAGTGAAAAATTTAGTAAAAATACCCGCTTTAGTAAAAAATTTTGAATGTTTTTGTTGTTAAATAGTCGATTCCATACTGCAAATATCGCGGTCAGTAGATTTTATTTGCCTATAGCTCATTGTGTTGGCGACCCTGGTCGGTTTTCTTTTTGATGTTGTTATGACACTTTACTTTATTGCCTGTAAACATTCAAGAGTTTGGCTAGGACAAATAATCGGCACTAGGGATCGACCAGGGCAGAATTATTGCTGATGCCGGGGCCGGGGCCGGGGTAGCAAAATTTTGATTTGCGGGGGCCGGGGTAGAAAATTTTGGGGTAAGCTAAAAATTTTACAGAATTTGTAGTTTTGGTCGTTTTTTTAGAAAATTCTAGTATTTTACTGTAAATTATTTGTTTTGGGTAATTAATAGTCACATTTTAGAATTGAAGCACTTGTGTAAGTAGAAAAACTTAAAGTTTTTTTTAAGCAGAACAAAAAAATTTGAATATTTTGATGTTTTTAAATCTTAAATTTTTATTTTATTTAGTATACACTACTGTTGTAAAAAATAATGATTTTTGATTATTTTCAGAAAAAGTAAATGTGATTTAAAAAAAATTTAATTTAAGTAAAGTAAGAGTAAAAGTAATTAGTAATATTTTAATTTAAGTAAAGTAAAAATAAAAGTAACGGTCAAAATTATATTTAAGTAAAGTAAAAGTAAGACCTATTTTATTAATTTATAAATATTAATTTAAAATTATTTTCAGTTTTTTAGTATAGACTAGTTCAGAATAAGCGTCTTTTACTGTACGAGAGAGGGTACAAAAAGAAAAAAATAAAATTTGAAAAAATTCTAGCTTTCTTAGTTTCTTAAGTTTAAACCTATACTTCATAAAAATTACTACAGGATGATATGTTTCACTACGTTGAAGTGCTGTAATATATCAGTTTGTGCTAAATAAATTTTTGTTTTTTAGTTAAACGTCACAATAGTTTAAAATCACCACTAAAATAGTATTATCCTGAACAGTGATTTCGAATTAGTAAAAATAAAGATGAAATTTGTGCTTTTAAACTAATTTTAAACCTACATAGTTTTTTTTAATGTTTTGCTTGTAAAACTATTCAAAACTTAAAAATTAATTTTAAAAAGATCATTCCAAACTTTTAAATTAAGCATTTTCTGTAATCATGAGTGGCGCGGGAGCACCACGGGGCGATTTAGCCCCATGGCGCCGCGCCAACCATAATTAGAGAACGTGGGTAAATTTTGAAATTCAGAACCTTCTTCTTCTTCTTCTTCTTTTTATTATTATTATTATTCCAACGCTCCATTCTTAAAAACGATATTCCTCATTTGTTACTGATTGATCAAAAATAAACATGGGCTCATTAGAAAGAAGAAGGAATTACGCAACTTCCTTAGGAAGCACTTTTTTCATTTAGGTCCTTGTTATCGATTTATTGATCAAAATAAAAAAATTGAAAAATAGACAAATAAAAACTCCCAACCGCACAATAACAGCCTTTTGGCAACAATAAGGATTGTACAGAGCAGACAACCAACATCCCCTCATAAAAACCGCACAAAAATAGCAGACCGGTTTTAATTGGTTGCAAAAACGGCACCAGTTCCCTGCGCCATCTGCTTCAACCGCGCGGAAAACGGCAAAAACAACAGAGTACTTTTTTAATTCTTGCATTACTGATGACAAAATTAATTCAAAGTTTTATTTATTAAAAAATAATAATAAGCGTCGGTGGCACGGGAGCGCCACGCGCCGGTAATCATCGGTAGTGCCGGGTGCCAACTGCAAATTAACCCACGGCACCACGCCAACTATACTTAGAGAACGTGAGTAAATTTTGTTATTCATGTTCATCATCTTATTATTATTATTATTTTTACTTTAAAAATTATAATTGCAATCATTGGCGCACGGCAACGCGCCAACTATATTTAGAGAATGTAGGTAAACTTTGTCTGGAGCGCAACTGCACCGCACTAACTATAATTAAACAACGTGGGTTAATTTTGTAATTTAAATTTATCTTCTTCTTATTATTATTTTTTATTTTATCTCGGCAACGGAATGATTATAAACATATGTCATTGCGCAGCTAAAACTATAGTTTATTAGGCTATTTTTTAATTTAATTCAAAAAAGTGGTAGACTAGCCTTGAAAAATGCTCTAAGAATAGAGCAGGAAAAAGGGGCGATTTTTCCCCGGGCGTATGTTTAGACAGAAAAGATGTAGACTAATCTGAGATGGACATTATGTGGACTATAGGAAGTTTGCATTTGGTTTGGCCAGCTGCTCACTAAATAAAAATTTCTACGATATGATAATGATTTGTTTATATATTGATCTAATCACACAGCACTGTTGCATTTTTTTTAGTCTGATGAAATGTTAATTGAAAAAATCATACTCACAGCAATCTTTGACAAGCGCGAAATCGCCACTTTTTCAAATTTATATTTGTTTCTTGCACATACAAATATAACCTTCTAATTGAAAAAGTGGCGATTTCGCGCTTGTCAAAGATTGCTGTGAGTATGATTTTTTCAATTGACATTTCATCAAACAAAAAAAAATGCAACAGTGCTGTGTGATTAGATCAATATATAAACAAATCATTATCATATCGTAGAAATTTTTATTTAGTGAGCAGCTGGCCAAACCAAATGCAAATTTCCTATAGTCCACATAATGTCCATCTCAGACTAGTCTACATCTTTTCTGTCTAAACATACGCCCGGGGAAAAATCGCCCCTTTTTCCTGCTCTATTCTTAGAGCATTTTTCAAGGCTAGTTGAAACATTAAAAAACTGGAAAACAAGCGCGCCAGCAGCGCCGTACCTACAAAGCGGCAAAAAACTAAAAATCCCCAAAAACTGCTTTTGCTTTTGCAATATTTAAAAAGTATCTAAGAGATTTTGAAGAAAAGGGGTCGAGATTTTAAACCAATAAATATTTGAAATATTTTAAATCGTAAAATGTACTAGTCGCTCGCTGTTTCTCAATTTTCCCTCTACATATGATTGGCGCTATTAGTTA
The DNA here is from genome assembly GCA_030248175.1 of Microlaimidae sp. YZB2_3. Taxonomy (NCBI): domain Eukaryota; kingdom Metazoa; phylum Nematoda; class Chromadorea; order Desmodorida; family Microlaimidae; species Microlaimidae sp. YZB2_3. The sequence goes on along the minus strand of JASAMX010023693.1, from coordinate 14,714 downwards.
TGTACCCTCTTCCTAACACTAAAAACCCTTATTCCGAACTACAGTCTAAACGATCATAAAAAGACCAATCAAAATTGTGCAGTTATGGAGGTTTTAAAACTATTTGAATCGCAAAACTTCTTTTTAAATTTTGTTTTTTCAGAAAATACACCAAAGTAAGTCAAAAAAAATAACATGTTTCTGTTCAAAATTTATTAATTTAGTATATAATTGTTAAATGTTCAATTTTTAATATAATATTAAATGTTTGGTTAAAATGTTTTTGAACAGCCAATTTAATACTGCAAGTCATTGAGTTCAGCCAAGTTTAATTTATCTATTTTATTCAACTTCATATAAAACAAAAAGTATATTTATGATATTATTTTTAATTTTTATTGCGATAAAGTTTCTATCATAACAGGCGTAAATTGACAAATACTTCACCTTTAAATACTTACTTCACTCCATGCTATAATATTTTGGTTTAACTTTACTATTCTTGTTAAACTATGACTTTGTTCGGTTCTCCTTTTGATGTAAACTATAGTTTAACTAGAACAGTAAAGTTAAAAGTAATACGTCATTTTTTACACTCCAATATCATGCTCTGGAGCTTTGACCATTTAAAGCGGAAGTAGCTTCGAAACTCCGCCTGTTAAATAACCGATTTTAAGCTTGTTTAAGTTTTAAATACATTTAAAGTTACTTTATCTGTGTTTTTAAGACTATTTTTCGCGTTTTAAATAATTTTTAAAAAAATTTATAAAGTTATTTAAAAATTTATTAATTTATGAAGTTTATTTATGAAGTTAGTACAAAAATAGAGCGGAGCTCCGGAGCTCCGGGGTTGGTCGGAGCTCCTAGAAGTGGAGCTCCGCTCCAGAGTTCAGGGGAACATCACTAATTTAAATTTACTATTCCTGCATTCGTAAGTCAAAAATGCTGTTTCCATCCGAGTTTTAGTTTCATTCCAAGTGTGGACCATTATTGGAAATTTTCTGTCTTTTGCGCTATTCTTTCTAAAATATTTACCATTTTCCTAAATTTATTAAAGTGCGATATTAATTTTGGATGTTAATTTTAAAATTATAATGCTATCTATTTTTCACGTGTGATTTAGATAATGTAAAGTATTATGTTACAATTTTTTTTTGTTTTATTTCATTATATGATCCATGTTCTTCTGTTTTGATGTATGCGTCAAAATGAATTCCCCCTTTTTGACTAATTGTTTGTATTACATTAAAGCTTTAAATAATTTTTATTCAAATTTTAAAATTATTTACTTTATTATTTCGATAAAAATACCGAAAATTTAGCGTTTGTTGCTTTTTTGCAACACGAAAGGTAAATTGGAATATGTTAGTTTTTCCATTAATCGCTCATCATTTTGAACAAAATTACAGTATTTTTACAGCGTGCGCGTGCTATTTTTTCGCTGTACGTACGAAATAACACCAAACACCGCCAGGGGCCTATTTCATAAAGATTTCTGTAATTGTAAATTAATAAACGCATTTCATTTCTTCTGATTTTATTAATTAAAAAATACGTACGTAACTGTGGAATTTACGGAATTTACAGACATGTAATTTTTTAAATTCTAAACGCAATTTTTTTAATATACTTTTTAATTAAAATGCAAAAGAAAAATGTGCGTTTATTAATTTACAGCTGTAAATTAATTACAAGCAATTTTTATGAAATAGGCCCCAGCACACACTTAGTAAACATAAGAACACCGATGAGTTTAATACATCTATTTTAAAGGTTTTTTAAGATTTATTTCAATAAACTGTTAATAATTAGTAGGATAACATCTAATTCCATGTTTTTGTGCATTTTCCTTGAGTTAAAATCTATAATTTGGCACGAATTTCAAGGTTTCGGCCAGCACACATTCGGCACACAGCGAGCACACACTTTATTACTCATAAAAACTCATGATTTTGTTTAGTTTTTAAAGATTTTTATTAATAAATCTTCCAAAAATAAGTAAAATAACATACGATTTTACTTTTTGTAGCTTAATTTACACTTAAAAGTTAAAAAATAGCAATATATTCGAAGTGTGTGCCAAGTGTGTGCCAAGTGTGTGCTAAGTGTGTGCTAAGTGTGTGCCAAGTGTGTGCCAACTTGACGGCCCCTTTTTTTTCTGGAGTGCATTTTACCCATATAGTTTTTTAATTTTGAAAAAAATAGGTAAAAAAACGTTAATTTTAGGTCAGAAGTCCTTTTTGTTACATTTTGAGCTTTTTATTGCTTAAAACATTCATTTTGACCTCAAAACTTAAGTTTGGAGGCAGTTAGAAGTCAATTTAAAGACTTTTTTTCTTCATTTTTCCGAAATTGGGGGGGGGGTTAACCTTTTCTCCCCCCACTTCAAAGTTGGGGGGGGGGGGTTAAACCCCCTTTTCAGAATTTTAGGGGGGTTAACCCCCCCCAACTCCCCCCCGTGCCCATGTATGATGGAAGGGTGGGGTACGGTTTGCTAATCACAAACGGTTTGTGTGTTTCACATTTCGTCTCCAATCACAAAACTGTGTGGGATAGACGACGGTAACATAAAAATCGACGGTAACATAAGAATGTCTTATGGCCGGCCTGCAAAGTTGTAAAAATAAGTATTAAAAAATTATAAGCATAAATATAAGTTTTTTAAGCGTTGAAAAAACTAAGAATAAAATCGTCATAGCTCAGCTCAAATAAGAATACCGGTGTTTGAATTATTCAAACTGTTTTTGTTAGCGAACGTGCCACGCATAGTATTAGTTGAGGCGGCAATATTTTGACCCTGGCCGTTCCTGTCTTGGTATGTGTCGTGACCATATACACAGCTGCATCCTAGTTTTTCTGCATTCATCTGGCATTTAGAACTCCATACCTAAAGTAATATTAAACAGATTACATTTAGATTGATGATAACTTAATTTTAGGTAAAATATTATAAAAGAGTTGAAACAAAACTACGAAAAAAGTGGCATAACAATTACCTAAACACACCTGTGCACGGTCTGAAAATGCCCCCCCGTTTTATTAGAAGATTTGCCCCCCCCCCCGTTTTATTGCCCCCCCCCCCCCCCGCCAAAAAATGAAAAAGTACCCTAAACATATGACGCCATTTTTGACCTATGATGACGCCATCATCCCCAAGTTTTTGCAGTTTTTAGCCTATTTCAATGTATTTTAAGCCATTTTAGACCTATTTTTACCTTATTTCCGCTTTTTTTGTCCCTTTTTCCCTTTTCCCTTCTTTTTTTCTCCTTTTTTTCTCTTTTTTTTCTTTCCCCCCTGCTTGCCCCCCCCGTTTTATTGCCTCCCCCGTTTCAAAAAAGTTGCCCCCCGTGCCCCCCATTTTGGAATTGCCCCCCCCCGTTTTAACCCCCGGGGGGGGGGGGGGCAGTGCACAGGTCTGCCTAAATATTTAAAACTGTAATTTTTAAAAAGTACTCATTTTTAACAGTCTTGTTCGACTATTTAAAAAAATTGGGGCAAATTTTTGTGGAAAAACATACATGAATTAGTGACAGCAAATAGTGAGAACTAGAAACAGCAAAGTTTAAACTACAAACAATCTTGCCAGCGCTAAGAGATCACCAAATATTGAATTGTCCAGGGTTCACAAGCTGATCATACCAATAAAAATTATCCCTGATGAATTATTGTACAATAAATTGTAATAAAAAAAGAGTGGCAGATAGATTGTATTGTATAAATATAAACTATCAGTGCTATTTTTAAAAACTTTTGAACTCGGTCTACTTAGGACGACCCATCTGCGTAAAAAACGTTCGCAGTCGGAAAATTTTTATGAATAGCACAGTATTTTCTAAGTATTTTACTGTGAGGAAGGTAAAATGCACCAGTTGATTGGAAGAGTGATGAGATTTTCTGCATATAATATTTTACACTCCCAAAGACGTACGAAAGTTTCTTTAGGGTTAGGGTTCGAGCTCTGTACTACTATAGTATAGCTTCGTGATAACATGAACCGTGCGTGGATTTTCTAGTTTTATTTTTGTACAAATACAACATTGTAGATATCCAATTCTTGATCGGAAATAAATGAGATTGCGTTCGAAATTGCTAAATATCCCCTGAATTTTTTTATGGAAAAAACGCGAAAGAGAAAACTTAACATACTGGTCATTATAAACACTTTTAATAAACTGCCAGAAATTTTGTGGATTCTCATGCAGATAAATAGCCATTTTTATATGGACATGGAACAGAATAATTTTTTTGTGTCTTATTGTAATATTTGGGAATAATGTTTTTAATATTTTTAATATTTTTGTAATATTCTTATTGTAATAATGTTTTTAACTTAAAAATGTTAAAAATTATGTTAAACCGTTTCTAATAAGTGCTAAATAGTGTTCTACAAGTAAGTTTTTATATTTTAATACAAAAATCTGCTTTAAATTTAATTTAATTTGGTATTTTTATGCCCCAAATTTGCTCAATTTTAATTCTAAACAAATTGCCTTCGGGCACCTTCAGACTTATCTTGCATACTGGAAAATCCTGGAACCGATTTAGGGTCGATGGAGCCTTGGAACTTGGAGCTAGAACTTGGAGCCAAAAGTAGGGAACTTGAGCCGTAAGTTGGAAACTTGGAGCCAAAATAAAAATCACTAAAACGTGTACCTAAGCCTAAGCGAAGCCTAAATCTAACCCCAAACCAATTTTTTTCTTGAAGGCTTAAAGTTGCCATTGTTCGTGATTCCAAGTTCTCAAAAATTTCGGATGACGCCAAGTTCCCTGCCTGTGGCTCTAAAGACCCCGTACCCCGAACGTACCTTTTTCAAGACATAATTTTAAGTTATATACCACTAGAAATTCTGAAAATTTGAAGGGTTATACTTCCTCTCAAAAAATAGCTTCGTTCACAGTAAGTAGTCCAATAAGCAATTTTATTTTTGATCTCTGTCGCCGTGTGTTCTATTCAGCTTGTGAGGTTTTGCCAAGTTTTACGTTGTAATGTGTGACGATCCATAACTGGAGGTGAGATAAAATGAGGATTTGTTTTGGAGTTAGAGAAAACTACCCGAACGGCTTCGAACCCGGGTCTCTTTTTTTGAATTCCAGGCCTGTTTTTTTTTTTTGAGTTCTGCACGCTACCACTGCACCATACGGGCTGGTTTTCTGATTTACTTTACGGCATCTCTTATACTCGCCACTAACGACGAATTTTACCAGGGTGAAAGCAGCAGGGTTGTAAAGTAACCACTCGTTTTTCGAGAAAATATCACTTGTAGAAAAACACCTGAGGCCTATTTCATAAAGATTTTTGAAATTGTAAATTAATAAACGCATTTAATTTCTTCTTATTTTATTAATTAAAAAATACGTACGTAACTGTGGAATTTACGGAATTTACAGACATGTAATTTTTTAAATTCTAAACGCAATTTTATTAATATATTTTTTAATTAGAAAAATAAAAGAAAAATATGCGTTTATTAATTTACAGCTGTAAATTAATTGCAGGCAATTTTTATGAAATAGGCCCCTGACGCTTGACGCAACTTAATAATAATTGACTACATCATCCCTGCCAGCTTTTTTTTATTAATTTTATTCTCACACCGTTTATTCTTCTTTTCTTCCTGGCGGCGAGCGGTTACTCCCTTAATTTCAGCCTGAAGGATTTTAACCGTAGTTTGTGAGTCATCACTTCAGGAAGGGACACTCCAACTATATATTTTTGGTTTCTCGTCAACATTTTTAGTTTGTTCCTTATTTTATGAGCGTTTTTTTGTTTGGTTTATTGGTAAAATTGTCTTAGCAGCAGTTTTCACCTTTATGAACTGCCAATAAAAGCCCAGAATTGTTTTTCGTCGACAAAATCAACTAAGCTTCCTAATAATGATAGCAGAAATTATGCATGGGCGCGTTTCTAAGTATTTTTCGGGCGGTAAAATCGGAAAATAATTAAGAACTTTATAAATTTTGTAAAATAAAACAAATGGAGCTAAAAAATACAGGAAAAATATATGTCAGTATGGGTGACACGGGCGACGTGTAAATATTAAAATGCTGTTCAAGTGTTTTACTATAACAAGTGACTTACCATAGTTTTCATGTATTTAGCGGGAGGGTTCACATTTGCTCTAACATCGTTGTGTGCTTTTAGTATTCTGTTTTTATCACTGCTACTTAATACAAGTTTTGTGCCCATTGGATCTAAAATTAAATTTTAATTAAATTAAATTGTCTATCTCCTACTCTTCCCTTTTCCTTCTCTCCCAAGTTCTGACTAAAGTGAGAAGATGTTGGAATTAATTCTTCAGCAATAGGGGGCGTAGCCAGGATTTCGGAAAGGGGGGTCCAACCCTGAACAAAATTTCCGAAAGGGGGGTCCAGGGGGGTCCAAATCCTAAACGTTATAAAAGGGCTAAAAAAAATTTTCCGCGCTTCGCGCGGAGTGTTTATTGCCTTGTTTATGTCACATACTTCATTATTTTCCTATTATTCAATTCAAAAAATTCTATAAAACAAAGAAAAAATTTTTACAAACAATTTGATACCTTAAAATTTTTGATTTCTAATACATTAACAACTGAAAAATGAGTACATTGAATTACAACTGACTAAGCAATGCAAAGTGCAAGAAAATGTTTTTAAAATTACTTCTCCTAACCTTTAAATTTTTAATCCCACTATATAACAATCTAAAGGGGGGGGGGTCCGTCCAGCGTGGTCGTATCAAGATTACAAAACAAAATAACACAAATTTGGAACTGGAGACCAATTAAAACATTAAGAATGGGGTGGGTACAGCGTGGTCATACCAAGAACACAAAACAAAGTAACACAAATGTAGAAGCGGATACTATATTAATCGAGCGCTGAGCGGAGCGAAGCGCGAGAAAATTTTTAAAAAATGGCCGTTTTGGACCCCCAAATTTTTATACTTGGCGACCCAAAAGGGGGGTCTAACCCAAAATTTTTCCCTTTGCCGACCCAAAAGGGGGGTCTAGACCCCCTAGACCCCCCTGGCTACGCCCATAATCACGTCAATATTTTAAGGACCTGTCAAATGTCATATAGTATTCGTGATCACGTCATATGTCCTTTGCTTTGTGGGTAGTGTTGTGGAGGGGCGGAAGGGCGGGGCAAAGCGCGTGTGGAAATGGGCCAAAAAAGGCCCCACCGGGGGGGTTTTTAGGAAGGCGCCCGCTCCTTTTTTTGAAGAATCCGGCGTCCCTTTTATCGCGCATGATTACTTCCATTTAGAATAATGGATTTTGACCAACGTGATAAAGGTACAATTAAAAAAAGAATATCTATTTTCTAATTACTTTGACCACAACGCATTGTTGATTGTCGAGAAGGTCTTTTGTTTTCATGAGTTTCCATTTTTACGGTTCCAGATGTAAAATGTTGGATTAAAACTATGCCGGCTACCAATACAAAAACATTAAAACTCATCTGGTTGTGTTGTAAGCTTTTAGGTTTCTAAAATTGATTATACACGTTATCAAACGCTTGTTTCAAAAAATGGTATTAATCTCTGAGTTTTTTGAACCCAACGTTTTTAAATTAAAAATTCGGTAGAAATTCAAAAGAAAAATAACACTTTTAAGTTTAAGAACTTAACATTGTAAAAATATTAACAAAAAACAGGAAAAATGCGGTAGTGACAAAGATAGTAATAAACTATTGTTCTTTAGTGGTCGGCAGGACATCGAAAGGCTTTTTTAGCCTCTTTTTTAATGATAAGATTAAAATAATAAACTGAGAAGATTCCAAACACACAAATCAAAATTGTGAGCAGCCAAACAGTTACATGATTACCAGATTTGTTATCTAGCTCGTTCTATAAATAAATATAAGTTATTTAAAAAATAAAGTGTTTTGAATTGAATTGAAAATTTTACTTTATGTATAAGTTAAGCTGAAGCTTTATTTTTACCTTTGAAACAGGTAAAATAAATCAATTTATTGTTAAATTAGTAGAAAATTTACTGATTTAAAAAAATGTAAACTCAAAAACTGTCTGGGAGGAACTAAGGAAGCGTCAGATCTTATAAGCACTGTTTTTTTAAATAAAGTCATAAATATATAAATTTGAATTTTTAGTTTTGGCAAAAATATATAACACAGAGAATTGCCGACTGTAAACTAAATTTTTAACCAAAATTGGCTGGAAAAATTGCAAATTCGCAACCTTTTGCGGCAATTTTCTAGCAAAAGTTTGCCATTTTTTGTTAGATTTCTCATCAGCGATTTTTAGCGCTTTATCTTTATCTTGATCTTTGCAAATTGTGATCTTTTTTGCATATAATGCTGCTCAGTTCGCCCTGCGATTTTTTTCGTACAGCAAAAAATACAAGTCCTGCATGTGGAACTTTTTCAGCAAAATTTTGTTCACAAATTAAGTGCACATTCTGTTGTATTATATTCTTTATTTTAGTAATGTTTTAGCCATTTAAAATAATACTGCTTGGCGAGTCGATTCTTCAAAATCTGAAATTCTTTATTTGTGGATCGAAAAAATTTAAAATTTGCAGTTTCAAATAATTATCAAAAACTTTAACTCCGTTTGGAACATCTAAATTATTTTAAAATAAAGTTTTAGAGAGAGTTTGGCAGAACTTCCGTTTTTATTTGGCGCTGTCTTATGGCATATGGATTTATGCAATCTTTTGGTATTTATGATTTTAAAAACGTTTATAAATAAGCACATTATGTAACTTACTTTTAAAGTAACATATAATTGGGTCATGCCGCACAAAAAAATAGTATAAAAAATAAACAGATATTTATAAAAATTAGTTTTTTTATAGCTGGTGCGGTTGCGACACTGGCGATTTTTTTTTAATTTTAAAAATGTTTTTTTAAAACTTTTGTGGGTTTTCAGGTTAAAAGCGTGTCTGAAACGTGGAATTAAAAAAACCGCCAGTGCAGCTCAATGTTAAACTTAGTGTCCCCGTCAGTTTACATTCAACACCTTTTTAGTGTGACGCAATATTCAATCCTCATCTGAACAGCGATAACAATCGCAAAAGGTTAACTAAACACAGATAGTTGTCAATAAAACGACAAAATTTAAAACCAGTTTTTTTTGCTAAAATAATTTGAGATCTACTTTATAACGCAATCGGTTCTCAAGTTGGGGCCTTGGGTGGGTCAGGTGGTATTTTTAATTTTTTTCTTTCAGAATCTTGTGGGTTTTTTATAACTTTTCACTTATAATCCTTCTTCACGTTAAAACTTTTTGTACTCTACCTTTCCCTACGCAAAATTTGAGCGAAGTTTCCACCCTCCAAATTCATTATTAAAAAAGGGTTATTTCTGTTAAAACAACCAGACGTGACGGAGGGACATTTGGGAGCAGCCTGGAGATTGTTTTTAGAAACCTGTGTTTTAGCGGGATTACTCCCTGTCAACTTTAAAGCCCAATCACGCGGTGGCCTAAGAGTTTTTAGCCTGCCCAAAGCTTTTTTTAGCTTGCGGAAATCTAGATATACAACTAAAGCCGCTTCTTCTATGGATCACATTTGATTTCGCGCGTTGTTTCAAATATAAAGGAGACGCAAACCAGTGTGGGAATTGCGCAAGCCAGCTGGCTCATTTGAGTGACCTTAGCGGGGTTTCTATGAAGCATAGGCCAGTGCAAAAAAATGACAAACAGGTTCTTTATAGCAACTAAACCACCTGCTCAAACAGCGTTGGTCCCCTACACAGCGCCAGTAGCGTCGCGCATTTCCCTTTTTAACTGTCCGTTATTGTTTTTTAGTTATGAAGTCTTTTAGAGTTGCCTTGATGGTCATAATTAAAATTAAAGTTTGTTTGAGACATGGTAAAAAGGCAAAAATAGAGTAAAGATTTTATTTCCAACGTTTTGATCTGTTAAAACAGATTTTCATCAGGGTCTAAAATACAAAACACATACAAAACAATGAAATGATAAATAAAACGCGTAAAATACAGAATAAAGTAAAACAAAATGATAACAAGAAGAAAACAAAATCGAAATTTATTTTAAGTTTTTAAGGAATTCCCCCTTGGCTTAATAATGTTGGACAGAAAAAAAAATCGAAATTTATTTGAACGATTTTTCAAGATTTTCCCCCTGCTTTTTAATAATGTTTAGTTCACAGAGAGAAAGAAAATCGAAATTTATTTGAACAGTTTTAAAGGAATTCCCCCCTGGCTTAATAATGTTGCACAGAAAAAAATCGAAATTTACTTGAACGATTTTTAAAGAATTTACCCCTCTTAATAATGGTGCACAGAATAAAAAAAATCGAAAATTATTTAAACGATATTTGATGAATCTCCCCCTTGGCTTAATAATGTTGGACAGAAAAAAAATCGAAATTTATTTGAACAATTTTTTGTAATACTAAGCTTGTTTATTATTTGTTATTTGTAATACTAAGTGTGTTTATTTATAAAGAAATTTTTAAAAATATGTTTTTATATTTTTAAAATTCCTTTAACATTTTTGAAAATATTTTTTTTAATATTTTTGTATTCTTATGTATCTTATTTTTAAAATTCTTTTCAGGATTTTTTTCTTAAGATTCTTCTTAAAAATTCTTCTTTTTTTTTCTTAAGATTCTTAATTCTTCTTAAGGTAGAATGATACAGTTGCAAAATTTTTGCCAATTTTCCCCAAAACACATTTTCTGGGGTCCTGATTACAAATCTGACCTCCGTTTTTCGATTCAACCACTTGGAGGGCGCTAGGGGGGGGGCGCAACCCCCCTCCCCTTGGCGGGCATTCTGACTATATACCAGTTTTACCTCAAAACCACCTCAAAACACATACTCGGGGGTTTTCATAAGTCCTGATTACAATTCCAACCTCCGTTTTTTGATTTGACTCCCCGGGGGGCACTAGGGGGGTTCACCCCCCCCCTTGGGGGGCATTCTGACTATATACCAGTTTTACCTCAAAACCACCTCAAAACATGTACTCGGGGTTTTTGTAGGTCCTGATTACAAATCCGATCTCCGTTTTTTGATTTAACCCCCCCGGGGGGAGCTAGGGGGGTGCAACTCTCCCCCCCCTTTGGGGGGCATTCTGACTATATACCAGTTTTACCTCAAAACCATCTCAAAACACGTACTCGGGGGTTTTTGTAGGTCCTAATTACAAATCCGACCTCTAAAGTAAATTTCGATTTTTTTTTCGGTGCAACATTATTAAGCCAGGGGGAATTCTTAAAAAACTGTTCAAATAAATTTCAATTTTTTTTTCTGTGCGCCATTATTACAAGAGGAAGGGGAAATTCTTTATAAAGCGTCAAAATAAATTTTGATTCTTTTTTGTGCATCATTACTAAGAGGGGGAGGCATTTTTCAGAAATCGTTCTAATAAATTTCGATTTTCTTTCTCTCTGTGAACTATACATTATTAAAAAGCAGGGGGAAAAACTTCAAAAATCGTTCAAATAAATTTCGATTTGTTTTCTGTGCAACATTATTAAGCCAAGGGGGAATTCCTTAAAATCTGTTCAAATAAATTTCAATTTTTTTTCTGTGCACCATTATTACAAGAGGAAGGGAAAATTCCAACAACAAGTTTAATTTCCACCGTTAAATAAGTAAATAGGAGAGTGACAGGACAGTCCCCCCATTTCAAAAAAGTTGCCGCCCCGTTTTGGAATTGCCCCCCACCCAATAAAACCTCGGGGGGGGGGTGGCAGTGCACAGGTCTGGTGGATTGCACACGTGATGTTAAAATAAAAGACTAATCAAAAACGTGATGGTTTTTAAATTATAAAAGCAAAGTTCTTATTCAATAAATCACCCTGAAAGATTATAAAGTACTTTTTGACTGCATTTATATTATTACTTTTATTTAATTTGATGAAAAAAGCCTTGATCGCCAGAAATTTATAAATTTAAATAGTTTAATTTCAACCAGAAAATAAATTGAATGAGAGCGTGACAAGACGATCCTGCGACACAATGGTCCTACAACACCACAGTCTCAGGAATGAGAGGGGGTACAAAAGGACAGTCCCGAAAGAATGCGTGAGTAGTGCTACTGTTGCAACGTTGAGAAAAACAATATTTTTACAACATTAAAAAGTGTGTAAACCAATTAAAATAGATCAAATAAAGTACACAAAAAATTTAAAACATTTACCATCTTAAGTTAAAGATAATTTGGATTACAGTTTTAAGCATTTTTCTGTATTCTTTGAAGTTGATTTTTTGTTTTGATTTAAAATATTGAAATTGGTTTTATCCTCTTTAAATAAGTCAAATTTTTTTCCATTTAATGAACTTACTTTAATTATGTTTTAATGCAATAAAAAATTGCTAACATTCAACAGAATAAGTTAAGTTATATGCCCTTAAAACTACGAATTTACTTATATTTTGTAAAATAATATAATTTTACTTACAGTTAACCAATCGTGAAGTTTAAACGATTTAATAAATTAGTAATTGTTTGCTTTATGTTTCAAAACGTTACTGGTACTATTATTAATGATGATATTAATTTTAATTATACCGGACATTGATATATAAAACTAGAAAGGAGAGGGCCCATAGGGCCCTCGCCTTTCTAGTGTTTATAACAAAGCTAAACTTCTGAAAATTCTTTGATATAATACAAAATATAATTAATTCTATCATTTATTATATTATATAATAATATACCTTATTTCCTATGTGAATTTGTTATTGTTGGCTCCCGTACTTAAAAAATATCGATATATTGTAGCTATATCCTACCGATATATATCATACGTATTGTAAAAGGAATCTAACTTTTTCACACCAGAATTGACTGGGTTAAATAACAATAATACAATATCTAATGTTGAAGTTCAAGGATCACCGAATAATAAGAAGAAGTTTTTAAAGGATTTATTGAAAAATCAGGGAAGAGCGCAGAACGCTCTTTCCCTTATATTAAATGGGTTAAGTCACTGCGCGGTTAACCGTTGTTGATGGCGTCATTGAAAATCACAAAACCTTTAATAGTTTTTTAGCCAATTAAAAATCTAAACATTTTACATAACTAAAATATTACCCATATTTTTCTGATATTAAAAACCTAAAAACTTTTGCTAAACATACCTGAATTTCATACTAATAAGCTTAATTTGCTTGACTTTTTTTTGTTTTTTTTTTGGGGTCCCCCAAAAATTTTTCCCTGTGGTAATTATTTGGAGCTGATTTTTTGCACGTAGATGCTAAATTGCCGCCTAACCTGAATTTTATTCTCATATATGCTCTATTGCCCGTAGTTAAACCTCTGTTCATGTAAAAAACGACCAGTTTTTTTCTAAGTTACGCATTAGGTACTGGGGTACTTGTGTGACACTTTTTTTCCTTACTGAATTACATATTAAGTAACTTTATTCAGTAATACACATTCTTTCGCAGTTATTTTTTTGGTTTAAATTATAATTCCTTACCTTTTTATAAAAATTACTAATTTTCAACGGGAAAAGCGAAAAAATATCCTTACCACTAATTTGCAGCCATATGGCAACAATAAAAATATTTAAAAAAATAAAATGAAATAAATCTTGGGTGACGTGTGAGCACTGCGGAATACAACGTTTCAATAGACGGAAATTTATCAAAAACAAAACAGAAAGTCGCCTTATATTAAATCTGAATTTTTCAATGTTTTTGGGACTTAAAACTTGATATTTGATTTTAAAAAGCCGTTAATATGGCGGTATGTTTTGTTTTATATGAAAATAATGATAAACTAGTTCAAGTCTTGTCTTGTAACCGGCGGCCGTTAAGAATGGCTTTAAAACATTTAAAAGTGTTTTAATTTTCCCATTCGAACCGGTGGCCACATATGACAGTTTTATTTTTCTGAATCAGATAATAATCCTCTTTTTTATTTCAGCATAAGTGAAAGCCTGAAATTAAAAGTAAGTTTCAGTCTAATACAGAGTCAAAGTCTAAGTAGAAAGCCTAAGGCTTAAAACTAGATAAAAATAAGGTAAAGACGTGAAATATTTACTGTTAAAAATTGATGGGGTATAGTACAAAAATGCCTTTAATTCTAACAACATGCATAAAATGTACATTTAATCTTTAGTGCTAAAGATGAATTCTATCAGGGTGAAAATAACTAGGTGGTAAAGTATCCACTCATTTTTCAAGAAAATATTACATGAGAGAAACATTTGACCCATAATAATAATTGGTTACATCATCTTTAAAAACTTTTTTAAATTATTTTTATTCTCACGCGTTTATTCTTTGTTTCTTTCTGATGGTGAGCGGTTGGTTACACCATTAATTTTAGCTTGAAGGATTTTAACTTTAGTGTTTATATATACCAAGTGCAATAAATAATAGAAAAATTTATTTTTATATATTTGCAGTTTGATCATGTTTTGACATAGTTCATACATAAAACAATATACATACATGCGAAAATCGGAATACCCCTATACTTTGCAACTGACTTGAAAATATTCTAAAATTCTTTAAACCTTTAACAGTAAATTAAAGTGGGTAAAAAAGGTTACACTTGTTAAAAATTAATTTTTTTAAATTTAAGGTTCCAATATCAGATTAAATAAGGGCAGGCACAAGTAAGTCTTTTTGGGATTGGCTTTAATTTAGAATAATTTTGTTTTATTTAAAACACTAAAATATGTATGTAATTAATTATAAAAAAAATCAAAGTTTATTTGAACAGTTTTTGAAGAATTCCCTCTTGGCTTAATAATGTTGCACAGGAAAAGAATAATTTATTTTGAAACGATTTTTGAAGATTTTCC
>JASAMX010023691.1:0-14407 GCA_030248175.1 Microlaimidae sp. YZB2_3 | reverse complement strand
AATTAGTTCAGAAATAGTTTTTTTTAATTTTTTTAAAATATTTTAAAATTTCTTTATTTTTAGCGGAAAACTTTTTGTTTTTTTTTTTAAATTTTTTAAAGATTTTTTTGAATTTTAAAGCGGGTAGAGTGCACCCGAACGCCCGAATTAGTTCAGAAATAGTTTTTTTTTATTTTTTTTTAAATATTTTAAAATTTCTTTATTTTTAGCGGAAAACGCACCAAAAAGGACCCCAACGCCCGAATTAGTTGAAGAATAGCTTTTTTTAAATTTTTAAAAAAATTTTTAAAAATTTTAGCCCCCCAAAAAAAGCGGGAAACGCGCCAAAAAGGACCCGAACGCCCCGAAACGCGCCGCTTCCGCTTATATGCTCTGGTTGGCGGACAATCGGCCGCGCCTGACCAAACCCGGCATGGGCGTCACCGACGTGGCCAGACAGGCCGGCGTGGAATGGGCCAAAGTCGCCGCCGCGGAAAAATCCGTAAGTGTTTTTTGAAAAAAAAATTTTTGAAAAATTCATAAAAATTTTAATTTTTAATTTTAAAAAATTCAATTTGAATTTTTAAAATTGGAATACCAGACCGACGAAGAACAGGCTAAAGTCCGTCGCCCGGTAAAGCCCGCAAGATTTTTGGAAAAATTTTTGAAAATTTTTTTAAGAAAAATTAAAAATTTTCAATTTTTAATTTTTTAAAACTCAATTAGAATTTTTAAAATTGGATTTTCAAGTCGGCGTGGAATGGGCCAAAGACGCCGCCGCCGAGAAATCCGTAAGTTTTTTTAAAACAATTTTTAAAAATATGTATTCTAAAATTTTTAATTTTAAATTTGAAAAATTTGTGAATCTTCTCAAAACAAACGCATTTTAATTCAAAATTTTATTCAAAATCTAAAAAATTAAAAGATTTGTACGAATTTTGATGGCGTATATTTATGCGCGCCGCCCCATTTATTGACACCGCGGAGAAAGCGAGCTCCCGCCTTTTACAACTTGGCGATCAGGGGTGGAGGAGCGGCGGCGGCCGCCGCCATTAGAAATAACGCCAATCTGGTTATTGAGCTGGCGTAAAAAAAACGCCGAATCGAACATTGGGTGATTAAAAAATGTAAAATAAAAATTAACAAAGCGAATAGTATAGTAAAAGGCTGGAAGATTCATTGTAACAAGATTTTTTTAAAAGACTTCGAAGCGACTTAAAAAAACAGTTTTGAATTTAGTGAGAAACTAAATTGAAGTAATGGCGCTTGAAATTATCACGTGTTTTATGATAATATTTCGTTTTAATATCTTAATTCTTGCAAAATCAAGCTTAAGTTTTTTTAATTAAGATATTTGAATAAATTAAAGAAAATTCATGCTCACTATTTATTTGTTGGAGACTTTAAAATCTAATTCAAGCAAGAAAGATATATCTAATGATATTTTTAAGGGTCCAATAGATTTTATTATTTTGAATAGAAATTTTGACTTTTATTTGTTAAATTTTTATTTTTTTTTGTAAAAATAAATTTTATAAAAGGCCACGTTGGCAATATATCATTTTGTATCTTTGTTTTTTTGTATTATGTCGTTTGTAAAATGTAATTTTTCAAATTCGGAAAATAATTTTTAATAAAGCATTGTTATGTTTTTAAAATATCTCTTGTTATTTAGTTTTATTTTTTATTTTAGAAGTATGAAAAACAGGCGGCTAAGGACAAAGAAAGATACCAAAAAGAAATCGCCGCTTACAAAAAGAAAAACTAAATCCATTCCAAAGGATTTATAATAAGCAAAAATAAACCTATATCTTTGATACTGAGAAAAAAACAACCGAGTATAATAGATGTTTAGCGTTATTTTTGCTTAAATTTTCTGATATAATCTTCATTATATTCCTTTTAATGTACAGTTTTTAATGTACGTATTTGTGTGTTTTTTTGCGCAATAACAGTGTGTACTGGTGCGGTTTTGTGACTTTTTGCGGTTAAAAAGTCAAGCAAACTATCGTTTGCGGCGTTGTTTATTATTAAAAACTTTCTTTAAAATTAGAGAAATAATATAAATATTTCCAAGTTTAAAAAAATCAAAACTGCAAATCATTCTTTATATAATGCAACATTTATTTATTGATAAGGTTTGCCGTATTATAAACTTTTGTTTTTTTAATTTTCATTAAAAATTTTTTTATACTAAAACTTTGATTTGTTTAAATCAGGGATGTTTATGTAGAAGTCTGTATTTTAATTAATAATGTTATATTTTTACGACTATACATAAAATTCTTCCTTATAACATCACGTCAACGTTTAGTTTTTATTGTGTTTGTTAAGTTTCTATGTTGTTAGTTTAAAAAATATGCGTAAAGTATTTTTAACTCTTATCAATCATAATTTGATATTCTCAGCCAAAAAATAATAATTTTATGTTACAAGATGGACGGCAGTAGCAATCTCCTCATCATCAAATCAAACATAATGCTATATTTCACTTATTTATGAGTTAAGAAAAAAAATTTTTGACCAGAAGAGTTAAAATTATTAAACACACGGCTGGGCCAAGTTGCATAAAGCATCTTAATAAGTAACTTTTCAGTCTAATTTATTAGCACAAGGTCTTTGACTTTATAAATGGTCTTCATTTAATACTATGGAATTTATAATTAAAGTGAATGTGTTTTCACGTTATTTTTTTTTATTTTTAAAAAGAAGTTTCTCGTATATAAAAACTTCGGTGATATTTGGTTGAACCTCGCAAATGTTTTTAGATATGTTTTCTTATTATTCCTATTTCATGCTTTTAAATTAAAAAAATAACGTAAACTTTCACCGATTACACCCCACCAAAAACAGCCAGTTTTAAATTTTAAAACTAAGCTAAATGGGCTAAGTTTCTGAATTATACAATTTTAATTATATTTTAACTTTAATTAATTTTATTATATTTAGTTTGCTTCGTAAATTATTCCCACTATACTGACTGTATTTTGACTGAAAGTAAAATCGCAAGCCAGCATATCGTCGTTACTACGGCAAAATGAGCCACTGTTATTATAAACTACACGTGACTGTGTCCCATTCTGTAGTTAATAGTCCATTATTCAAGTTAGAAACAGTCACAGTTACATATTTTATAGGAACTGTGGCTCATTTTGCCGTACTAACGGCGATATGGAGTTGCGCTTTTTAATTTTTTTGCATTTGTTGTGTTTTTTTTTGTCTATCGCATCTTAATTCTCGTCTTCTAAAAAGTGAAATAGCGACTAAAATAAATCGTCGTGACTCTGACGCAAAGAGTCGCAATCGGTATAAAATCAACGTGACTCTGACTCATTTTGTTTAGATTATTTGTATTTTAGAATAAAAAGAGTCACAGTTACGAGTATTTTACGACGTTTCTGACTCATTGTGTCAGAGTAACGGCGAAATAAGAGTAAACTTTACTGTTCTGTGTTTAATGTTTGATCGTGAGGGCGACGCCAGAATAAGTCACAGCAGCTGTAAAATTCATGCGGCTTTGACTCATTATGCATTATTATTCGCGCTCTTAAATTGTATACAACAGGTCAGAGTCGCGTTGATTTTTGACAATTCGTCGTTACTACGGCAAAATGAGCCACAGGTAGTATAAAAAAATATGGGATTGTGACTCATTTTATATTTTAAAGAGCACTCTATTAACTACAGAAAGAGTCACAGTCACGTGTATTTTATATTGACTGTGGCTTAATTTGCCGTCGTAAGGACGAATTGTAACTTATTCCACCCAACTGACGATCCTAATCCAATGCGAGTACGTGTAGACTGCGTAGTGTGTACAAGTTTTGTAATAGTTTGGTATCAAAATAAAAGTTTGAAACGTTGTTGTGTTTATATAAGCGCTGATTCAACATCGCCTCGTCCCTGCAGCAAAATCACACCACATTCATTATGGAATACGCGTGAGTGTGACTCATTCTGTAGTTATTAGGGTCCTGTTTCAAATTTAAAATGGGTCACAGTCACAGATTTTATACGAATTGTGGCTCATTTTGTCGTAGTAGCGACAATTATTTATTCATGCCACCCAGCGTTGATGATATGGTGACATGGGCTTGTAAAATATCGTCACTACTGCAAAAATGAGCCACAATTCGTATAAAATATATTTTAAGTGACTCATTTTAAGGTTTAAACTTCTCACTATTAACTACGGAATGAGTCGCAGTCACGTGTATGTTATAATAACTGTGGCTTGTTTTGCAGTATTAAGGCTGGTTCATACTTATGACAAAACGTCCTTTGGACAAAGTCCAAAGGACAATTTTAGAAAAGCCAAAACGTCCTTTGGACTTTTTCCTTTGGACGAAGTATGAACGCTACTTAGAATTTGTCCTTTGGACCAAGTTCAAAGAACAAAATCCAAAGGGAAAAGTCCAAAGGTCGAAAAGTATGAACACGTCGTCCTTTGGATTTTGTCCTTTGGACAAAGTCCAAAGGACCTTTGTCCAAAGGACGTTTTGTCATAAGTATGAACCAGCCTTTAACGACGATATACGGGGGAATAAATCAAAACTCGCCTATATTATCAAATTGGACGATGAAAATAATTGCTAGCAAACCACGAGGTCAGAGCAAAAAAAATTATTAGGATTGCGACGTTTTTGTCTTTTGGAAAATGACGTTTTGCATATCGCTTATTTTCTAGATTTTTTAATACTAACAATTATTCCTGTAGATTTGTGTGATTTTCCTAAAAATCGTAGATTAGCAAAAAAATTTCTTTACGATTATATACTATCTTCTTTTTACTTAAGGTGGTTTAGAATACAAATATAAATGTATTTTCAATGTTTTGATAGAAGCACCATAATTAATTGAAAAAAGCTATTACCGATTGTAATAATTTTTATAAACATTAGGTAAAATTAAACCAAAAATAAAAAAATACGCGATAAATACGAAACAAGCTTATGGACCTAGGGTAGTGCATTTAATTTCGGCACTTTTTTGTTTTTCCAATGTAACTTTTCACTGTATGGCCCAATTTTCTTGTTTGACAGCTCATTTTGAAGCTTTCACGATAGTGCGTTGCTTAACTAACGTTTCACTGTACGAAAGTAGTTTTTTTACTTAATTAAATCAGTTTTTTAAAAAATTGAAAAATTGCCGAAATTAAATGTGTGCATTTAATTTCGGCACTTTACAAACGATTGTTTCTCAGTCAAAAAGTCATCATTTTCAAAAATTTAAAAACCTATCATTATCTCCAGACAGTTTTCTTTAATTTAAGTTTCTACTTGTTCAACGTTGAACTGGTAAAAAGTTACAGCTAAAATGCCAAATGGTATCAAAATGAGCAAAATTTGGGAAAAAAGTGCATTTAATTTCAGCACTTTTTAAAAGGACCCCCTTAATCGAGTTTAAGTGCAGTGCTATGACCCCTACACATTTCAACGTTGTCTTTTAACTATTTACAACTACATTTTAACACCCGACAACTTAATTCAACCCGTTTTTACCTACAGCAATATGTGTGCCAAAATTACACTATTTTATTTTATAACGATTGCTCACCACAGACATAACGTAGAACCACTGGACTAAAAATTTGGAAAATAGACTAAATTTTACCAGGACAGTTTAATTTTTAAACCAATTTATTGCGTAATCATGAAATGTCCATGTTCTAAAAACGAGTAACAATTTTATTTTTTTATAAATCACACAATTTCACATGAAAATACGATAACATAACAAATAAAAAGCTAACGACAGTCATCTGCATGTAATTAGTTCTAATTTGAGCTATTAAACGTCGTATTCCGTCCAGGATTACCAAAGATATAGTCCAAAATCAAAAATTAAATGCACTACCCTACTTAGCATAGCAAAATTTAGGGTCGGCGGTCCAGCCGCGAAATTAGAATTCGTGAGAAAAAAAACTTTTATCAAAGTTTCAAAAAAACTGTGAATTTAACAAGAATATTACAACAATTGCAGCTATTTTTATAAGTTTTGACCATTAATTTAAGCTTTTGTTTCAGTAACAAGGTTTTTCATATGTAAATTTGTTGTGTTAATAAGAGAATAAAAGAAATTGTAATGCAATGATTTAATCTATAGATTTATAGATTTATAGATCTATAGATTTTACCTTAAAATTTTTATAATAGATGTTTTATTATTTGTAATGTTTTAGATTTCGAAAATGCTTAAATGAAAGGTATCTAATCTAAGAGGCAAATTGTTTCGTGGCGGGACTCCCAAGCCAAATTTTGTTTTGCAACGAAGGTCATAATTTTAAAAATTAGTGCACGTGCATTTTAGGGTAAAACGCGGAAAAATTCAATGAAACAAAAAAATTTAATAGATAATTTTGTGACGGAGATACGAAATAAAACTATTAAATAAGTTATTTATTAAATGAACTGAACTATTTATGTGGAGGGAATATAAATTACCCTCTCAACTTTCAAGATAGTTTGGAACTGTCCGGGTTCTTGCCGCATGAGTTTTACTTTTGGACAGTATTAAACCAACACGTAAAACTCGTGCGGCCCGGACAGTATTTCACTTGTGAGTATATATAGAGTAAAATTAAATCAATAAATGGCTATTATAATGGCTTCCTCTTCATTTTATTTTGCCGAATTAAAATGACTACTTAGCAATTATATTTGAGGGTGCCATTTAAATGGAGAGGCTCATTATAATGGCCCACTTTTACTGTTTTATATAGAAGTTGCACATTTTTCGGTATACTATATATTTTTGGTGTAACGGTGTAAAGGCTTGCGGAACGATGTAAATCATCCCTAACTATAGAAGCAAGATGACCTTTTTCGAAAAAATAAAACCAAGTGTTTGAGCTGTCGAACACGTCAGGATTTTAAGGACCTTTAAAATGTCATATAGTTTTGCTGATCACGTCGTATATGTTTTGATCTGTGGGAATGGTTTTGGGAGGAGCTAATAGAATCACTTTTATCCAATTAGTGCTTGGGAAAAAATTAATCTCCAATGAATAAAAGATTTCCTTTTTTCATAAGTACTAATTTGTCATATAGTATTCGTGATCACGTTATATATGTTTTGATCTGTGGGAATAGTTTTGGGAGGAGCTAATAGAATGACTTTTGTCCAATTAGTGCTTGGGAAAAAATTAATCTCCAATGAATGAAAGATCTCCTTTGTCGTAAGTACTAATTGGCTAAAAGTAATTCTATAACGTTATCCCGGTAAGGAAGCCTCTTGAACCTGCCTCCGGAAGACTGGAGGCAGGTAGAAGGCAGGGTGAAGGCAGGTAAAACTGTCTTGAAAGCAGGCAGGAGACAGGTGATCCGGCCTCATGTTGAAGCATATACAGTTTAGGAGGCAGGTAGGAGGCAGCTAAAACTGCCTCGGAAGTAGGTTGGAGGCAGGAAAATTTCCGACCGAGGCAGGTAGGAGGCAGGCAAAAACCGCTTTTCCTAATTCAGGCATCCCGTCCTTAACTTCTATTACTCTGTAAAGAGTATTAACATTGAATAATTTCCGTTTAAATGGAGGGTTTAGACTATCGTGAATTTTGGATTACTTTTACTTAAAATAATTGATAATCATTACTTTTTACAACACTAATATTTTCCGCACAAATCTTGCGCTCCATTAGCGAGATATAACAGCTTTACCCGGTAAGAACGGGGTGCCTGAACTGGCAAAAACGGTTTTTACCTGCTGCCTACCTGCCTCCATCGAAAATTTTCCTGCCTCTTACCTGCCTCCACCCTGCCTCCTACCGGCCTCCGAGGCAGTTTTAGCTGCCTCCTACCTGCCTCCTAAACTGTATATGCTTCAACATGAGGCCGGATCACATGTCTCCTGCCTGCTTTCAAGACAGTTTTACCTGCCTTCACCCTGCCTTCTACCTGCCTCCTAAGCTGTATGTGCTTCAACATAGAAGGCAGGGTCACCTGCCTCCTACCTGCCTCCGAGGCAGTTTTACCTGCCTCCTACCTGCCTCCATCGAAAATTTTCCTGCCGCTTACCTGCCTCCACCCTGCCTCCTAACGGCCTCCGAGGCAGTTTTAGCTGCCTCCTACCTGCCTCCTAAACTGTATATGCTTCAACATGAGGCCGGATCACCTGTCTCCTGCCTGCTTTCAAGACAGTTTTACCTGCCTTCACCCTGCCTTCTACCTGCCTCCAGTCTTCCAGAGGCATGTTCAAGAGCGGTCCTTACCGGTTTAAAAATCGAATTTTGTCAACAGTGCACGGAATTTATTGTGCAAACATTAGAAGATAAATGTTCGGCTATTTATTGTGAAACATGCATTTTAAAAGTTTGGTATCCAAAAGCGTTTTGTTTCTCGTTTAAACCAGGAAATTCCATCAACTAATTAATGCTCACCTCAATACTGTAATTGTAGACAACGCAAAGTTGATGAGCATTCACAAAACCCGGACACCCGAACGCATTTTGATCGAAAAAAATCACGTAAAGGCATGCTTCATACTTATGTAAAAACGTCCTTTGGACAAAGTCCAAAGGACGTTTGGTCCTTTGAACAAAGTCCAAAGGACAAACACAGCGTATAAACGTATGTAAAAACGTCCTTTGGACAAAGTCCAAAGGACGTTTGGTCCTTTGCACAAAGTCCAAAGGACAAACACAGCGTATAAACGTATGTAAAAACGTCCTTTGGACAAAGTCCAAAGGACGTTTTTACATAAGTATGAACAAGCCTTAAGAGATATATTGAGGTGCAGAAAGTTCGTTTGAAACTGTCGGATCGTGTCAATTTTTTGTTGGAAAACCGCGCAAAACTATTGAACCTACTATTACTAAACCGAACATCCTACGAAATGACCAATCAGCTGCGCGCCAACTATTGACATGTAAATTAAACCACAGCGTATGCAAATTATTCTTTACGTGACTTTAATCGATTGCCAACAAACGGTCGTAATCAAATCGTTACGAACGTATTTTTTTTGAATGGATGTAAAAATATATAACTTTTTTTTCTTCAATGTAGGTAAAAATAAATAATTGTGTAAAATCTAGTGTTGTAAAAAGTAATGATTTTGGATTATTTTAAGTAAAAGTAATTTGAAAAATTTTAATTTAAGTAAAGTAAAAGTAAAAGTAAAATTAATTTGTGGTTTCTTAATTTAAGTAAAGCAAAAGTAAAAGTAAAGGTCAAAATTTTATTTAAGTAAAGTAAAAGTAAAAGTAAGACCTCTTTTTTAAGTAAAAATAAGAGTAAAAGTATAATAAAATTAATTTTGAAACGGAGAGTAACACCAGTTTTTAAAGCTTCAGACCTCTGTTCTAAAGTTTTTTTGCTAATTTTGTGTATAAATTATCAGTTTTATAAGTTTTTTGGTCAAAATAAATGGTTTTAGCCTGTTAGCGGCTTAAAAAACTTTCTTCTGCCAGTTGCCACTCATTTTACAACAAGCTCATAAGAAATCTACTCATTGAAAATACTTAAATTATACTTAAATTAATTTAAGTATTTGCAGTAAAATATCAGAGTAAAAGTAAAAGTAATCAAAATTTCAAAATTCGAGTAAGAGTAAAAATAAAACTAAGTGAAATTTCAAAAATCGAGTAAAAGTAAAAGTAATCCAAGATTCGTTACTTTTATTAGTTTAAATAAAAATAAAAGTAGCTTTTTACAACACTAGTAAAATCCAACAATTAATTGCAAAAATCTCACAAATTATGAGCTTATTTTTAGAAGCGTTGTATTTATTCCTCGAAAATTTAATGTTAAAATATTTGTATTTTTTATTGTTAAAATATCACTATCAAAAAACAAATTATACTGTAGAACCGTTGGACAACCAGAATTTTCAATTTATTTAGTAAGATCTTGATTATTTTACTGTGATATCACACAATGGAATATTTTTTGAATCCTAATCATGTAAAGTGATTTATACATAAAAATTAATAAAGCGAAATAACTGAAAGAATTTATAAAACATCCTCCCATATAAAGCATTCTCCCTTGTATTGTTTATAATAAAGCGTGGAGTAAAAACTTTTATCATAGACATTTTGTGTCATAATTCAATTTAAAAAAAAACTGAACATTTATAGAATGTCGATTTGAGTAATAAAATATATCTTTTAGAGCTCAATAACTGGGTAAAATAACTATATACACACTGTTAATGCTGTTAATTCTTCTACCACGCTCCGGAGCTTGGGTTATTTACAGATAACGAAGCATCTGATCTTCGGAGCTTTGAGCTGCCCTTTTTTACATGAGCGATTTCAAGATTATTTATGTTTATTTAAGCTTAAATATTATTTACGCGTAGATTTCAGTTTTTAAGCTTAAATTTATGTAAAGGAGCTCCGAATTATGGAGCTCCACTTTGGAGTTTCGGAGCTCGCCTCGCAGTTCCGGGAAACAATATGTAAACAACAGTATCCCTGCGAATCGCAACACTGTGAAGTACATACTAAAGCTTTTATTTCTAACGATCAAAACCGAAATTTGTAAACAAAAGATACGAAATCATAACTAAAAAATCAATTAAGGCTGGTTCATACTTATGACAAAACGTCCTTTGGACTTTTTCCTTTGGACGAAGTACTTAGAACCCCCTCGATAACCTACAATGGGGATTACGCCACTCTGGAGGTCGTGGTTGATTTGGTTCACCAAAACCGCCATTGCCACCTTAGTGAGGTAATTGCCACGTTACGTGTTGTGGCGTAGCGGCTTGCCGCGCTGAGGGGGCTGAGGTCCTTACCGTGTGGCCATTGCGGCCTAGCCCACAACCGGAGGAGTAAGCTTATTTTTACATACACTATTGTGCAACCAAAAGATAAGCCTTCCTCCCACGGTAAGACAAACCGACCAAACGTAGGCCTAGGGAATAGATGTGAGATAGGTAAAATATCCTTTATTTTTATTATTCTCTCTGTATTATTAAATATAACCTCACATCTAATCCCTAAAAATCCTCTGATAGGGGTGGGGCTTTGACTAACATTCTACATCAACAACAGTGCTGATATAGGGTGGTAGGCGGTAATATGGAATATCCATGGCCGGCCCGCTTCAGCTTTAAAAAAAAAAAAAAAAAGTACTTAGAAGACTTTGAATTTGTCCTTTGGACAAAGTCCAAAGGACAAAATCCAAAGGAAAAAGTTCGAAGGACAAAAAGTATGAACACGTTGTCCTTTGGATTTTGTCTTTTGGACTTTGTCAAAGGACGTTTTTACGCTGTATTCGTCCTTTGGACAAAGTCCAAAGGACTTTTGTCCTTTGGACTTTGTCCAAAGGACGTTTTGTCATAATTATGAACCAGCCTTTACATAACTATTTTTACCAAAGTAAAACCATTGATATCGTCGTTACTACGGCAAAATGAGCCACTGTAATTATAAAATACACGTGACTGTGACTCATTCTGTAGTTAATAGGGTCCTATTTAAATTTAAAATGTGTCACAGGCACACATATTTTATACGAACTCTGGCTTATTTTGCCGTAGTAACGACGATATCTTCTTTTCAAAATAAAAAAAAAAATAGCTATACTCTCAGATATCAACAGCACAGCGTCCATAATAACTCGTCGTTAAACTGTGGCAAAATGAGCCACAGTTTGTATAAAATATATGCGACTGTGATTCATTTTAAATTTTAAACAGCACCTTTTAAACTATAGAACGAGTCACAGACAGTCACGTGCTTTTTATAATGACTGTGGCTCATTTTGTCGTAGCAGTAACGACACTACGCAATACGACCGGTCACAGTCACGTGCATTTTATACTGACTGTGGCTCATTTTGTCGCAGCGGGTAACGACGCTACGCAATACGACCGGTCACAGTTTCGCCGTTGCCTCACGTTGAGAATTCTTTTTAAGATTGGCAGCGAGAAAGTCCAACAAGCAGCGCCAAGCTTCCGAGTGCGCGGCTTCGTGATTTCGCGGATCGCCGCCCCACAGGTTGACCAACTGCCCCATTTCCGGACAGCGGCCGTAATCCGGGTTTTTACTGGCGACGCACAAGGGGCTGTTGTTCGAGTCGGGACGGTGTCAACAAATCCCGAGTACGGGGTCTCGAGAGCCGCGAGCAGGGAACGTGGGGCCGTGGGAAATTTTCGGGAACTTGAAACCCTTAAGGCTGGTTCATACTTGTGACAAAACGTCCTTTGGACAAAATCCAAAGGACAAAAGTCCTTTGGACTTTGTCTAAAAGACAAATACAGCGTAAAAACGTCCGTTGGACTTTGTCCAAAGGACGAAATCCAAAGGACGACGTGTTCATACTTTTTGTCCTTTGGACTTTTCCCTTTGGATTTTGTCCAAAGGACGAATTCTATGTAGCATTCATACTTCGTCCAAAGGAAAAAGTCCAAAGGACGTTTTGGCTTGTCCAAAAAACGTTTTGGCTTTTCTAAAATTGTCCTTTGGACTTTGTCCAAAGGACGTTTTGTCATAAGTATGAACCAGCCTTTAAAGGTGCGGTACTGACTACTGAGTTAAACTTTTTGTTATCGATTTTGATGATTTTTTGTAAAAACCTTACCCCTGCCCACAAAATTTTTTTTCATTAAAATATCTTTGATGGCTTAGGAGATATGACCCCCCAAAAATAGCGTTTTTTCGAAATTCTGTACTTAAAAGATTTCTCGATGTGTATAAATATTTAAGTTATAAAAGTTTTACAGAAAGAAAGCGAATATTTTTTACTTTAATTTCATATTTTGATTGTTAATATTAAAGCAGTATTTCTCGAGATATTGCGTTTTTTTTAACCAAATCATTCCCGTCGTTTGGTGTTTTTAACGAAAAAACCGAGGGTTTTTGGTGCGAGAAACGCAAAATCTCGACAAATACTGCCTCAATCTTAACAATAAAGGTATCAAATTAAAGCATAAAATATTCGCTTTTTTCAGTAAAATTTTTATAACTTAAAATGTTATACTCATTGAAAAATCTTTCAAGTATACAAATTTTCGGAAAAACGCGATTTTCGGGAGGTCATATCTCATAATTAAGCGAAAAAAATTTTGTGGCCTATTGGGGGCAGGGGTACTGTTTTTACAAAAATCATCAAAATCGAAAACAAAAAGTTTGACCCGGTACCACACCTTTAAAAAATAGTGTCGCTTTAGATTTAGGCTTCACTTCGGCTTAGCGAATTCAGCGAATTTTTCAGACGTTTCAGCGAATTTTAATTTCTGCTCCAAGTTTCCTATTTTTTGCTTCAAGTTCTGTCGGCTCTATCCACCCTAAATCAAATCCTACGTGGTGGAAACGATGTGACGTTTAAAAATATGAAGCTGATTAATGGGAGTTTTTTAAAAAAAGCGAAAAAATAACTATTTTTAGTTGTTTGGCTGGAAAATGGGTGATACAGGGCTTGAACCCGCAATTTGCAGCTTCAGTGCTTTATTGACTCACGTGCTGCGTTAAATCATCACCCGTCAGCTTTACATTATAACTTGTATTTATAAGCTGTCATATTTATGAAACATTATCACAACGAGAGTTGTTATAGAGCCTAAACGACCACTGTCATCTTTTTTTCGCGGGGATGTGGCTACTCAAAGTAGGGACAAAAAAGTTAAATTTCGTAGTTTGTGTCGGTAAGAATGTAATGAAGTGAACAAAAAAATACCACCGACCACAAATCGACCGAAGAAAAATTACAAAATTTAGCTTTGCTGTCCATACTTTTTAGAGAAGTCACATCTCCGCTAAGGAAAAACACGCTATAAAGAAATAGTGGATAGAGCGATTGCACTAAAATTTGGTAATGATTTTATTTATTTATTTTTTATTCATTTTATTTATTTATGTATTATGATGCTGCCATGTTCCTTGCCTGGAAAAAGCTCAAATATCAAATTTAAAGTAAATAGGTTTTGATTAAAACAGAGTTTCTCCCGGGCCATATGTGAATTTGATTTGTGAAAAAATACCGTAGGATTATGGAATTTCAGCTAAATAATAAGCATAATGGTGTAAACGATTATGGTATTACACACGGAAAACGACCGTAACAACTTGAATTAATATTAACTGGAAGAAACAAACCAAAAAGATCAAGAATTAATCAATAAAGTTCGAAAAACTTGTCTAACTCTATAACAAATGGTAAATTTCTGGGCGTTTCTCCTTTGTAATTTAAATAAATACTTAACTGTACCGACGTTTTGGAACTTCCACGTGTTCTTTTGCCAGGGATGACTAAAACAGACAAAGGTACACGTGGAAATTTCGAAACGTCAGTACAGTTAAGTATTTACTTTAATTAAAAAAAGAGGAAAGGCCCAGAAATTTGCGATTTGTCAACATCGACTCCCCAAAACCTCTAAAAATAATTATTCTATAACTGTATAAATTATTCAATCTTCAAAATTCTAAAATATTCATTTAACTTAATTTTCGTCGGGATATTTTTAAACTTCCTATTTCTCATTCAGT
>JASAMX010023690.1:0-31064 GCA_030248175.1 Microlaimidae sp. YZB2_3 | reverse complement strand
GATCATAGGTGTTTTTCTGGCTACGCCCAGCAAATGGTAGGTAGGTAAAAAAAAGGCACTAAAATACTGATTTGTGTTAAAATATTTTTTTTTTGAAACAAAAACAATATATACCTTAAATTTTTTCTTGGGGAGAAGGTGTTTTTGTTTTAAAATTCTAGTAAAATCGAGAGGGTTAGTGTAAAAAAATTTTGGATGAAAGAGAGCATACATGGGCAAGTTGGTCTGGAGTGGGTGGGAAGGGTCAAACCCCAAATTGGGGAAGGGGTTAAAATCCGAGAAACGCAAAATATCATTTCGTTTTTTTTTCTCTGGTGGAGTGTATTTTACCAATATCGTTTTTCAATTTTAAAGAAAAAATAGGTAAAAACGCTAATTTTAGGTCAAAAAGCCTTTTTTATTGCATTTTTGAGCTTTTTTATTGTTTAAAACATTCATTTTGACCTCAAAAACTTGTCATTTTAAAAACATTTTTTCTTCATTTTTCCAAAATTGGTGGGGGGTTTAACCTTTTCTCCTTCCCCTACGTCTGAGTGGGGGGGCTTTAAACCTCCTTCTCAGAATTTGAGGGGTTAACCCCCCTCCCAACCCCCCATGCCCATGTATAAAAGAGAAGTCTCTAAAGTTTTTTCTTGAGAGTAACTTAACTTCGAGGCTAGGGAAGTAAACCAAACTCTACATGTCAACTCATTATCTATCTATAAGTTTAACTCGGTAAGTTAAAAAATGTCTACTCGGGGTGAATTTTCGTTTAAAATTTTAACGGAGAAAACGATCTATAAAAATATTGGCAAAATTAGCATACAGGTTTAACAAGAAATTTGACCATATTCGTATTAATACGGAAAATGATTCCGCTAATATTGCTATTATTCTAGTGTTTGATGGCGCCATTAGTGCTGATCGTTTATCTTTTTTTAAATATATCTATTTTATTAAAGTAAATAACAAGTTTTTTAGGTATGATGACGTCATTGAATCCAGGAAGCGGAATTTTAACCCCCGGCTGGCAAACTGGAATCCAAACCGTCTCATCAACTGATTTGGATCTCAGAAAAATTGGACAGGTGAGTAATATTAGGACATTTGTGTTCGTTTGGTTTTGCCAGAATTTTAAAAAGACAAATGGCTCACACGCTATAAAACTAGGTAGAAATGTGGAAGAGTTCTCGCCCTTGACTCCATACATGGGAACGAGGGGGTTAACCCCCCCCCTCAACTTCTGAGAAGGGGGGTTTAACCTCCCCCCACTCAAGAGTGGGGGGAGAAAAGGTTGACCCCCCTCCCCAATTTTTGAAAAATGAAGAAAAAAATGTCTTTAATTAAAATGACTTCTAACTGTCTCTAAACTTAAGTTTTAAGGTCAAAATGAATGTTTTGAACAGTAAAAAGCTCAAAAATGCAATAAAAAGGGCTTTTTGACCTAAAATTAGAGTTTTTTGCCTATTTTTCCTTCAAAATCGATAAACAATATGAGTAAAATGACTCCAAAGACAAACAAGAAGAAGGAGAAGTAGAAATGAAAAAAAAACGATATTTTTGTATTGGGTATATATTGGGTATTTTGCGTTTCTCGGATTTTAACCCCCCCCCCCCCTTAATTTGGGGTTTAACCCCCCCCCCCCACTCCGTCCGTACCAACTTTTCCATATATGCTTGACTCCGCTTAACTCATGTTTTATTAAAGAATGATATTTACTTATGTAGGTTAGTATACAGAAATAAAGTCCGAAGTCAATAACTTTTTCCCGAGGGGGGGTTGTTAAGTTTCCAAAAATGCATTATTGATATCGTTTTTAGAGTGCATTCTTACCATATAGTTTTTAAATTTTGAAGGAAACTGAGATAAAAAAACACTAACATAGCCGTAGCCAGGATTTTGCGACAATGAGGGAACTGCGGGTCATTTTGCCAAAAATGCATTCCATCCAGTACTTATTTTTAAAGAAATGCATTCTATCCAGTGCTTGTCAGAAAACGACAGGGGGAACGTTCCCCCTGTTCCCTCCCTCTGGCTACGGCCAAGACTAATTCTAGGCCAAAAAACCCATTTTATAGCATTTTTTGCTATTTTTATTGCTAAATTCATTTATTTGTACCCTTAAAATTAAGTTTGAAAGCAATTTAGGCATTTTAAAGACTTTTTTCACTTTTCGTAAAATAGGGAGTTAACTTTTTCTACCCCCCTCATTTTTCAGCTGGGGAAGGGGTTATTCCCTTAACATTAACGGCCTGACCCCTCTTTTCCGTACCCAGATATGGGTATACCCGCACCCAATCGATTTGGAGACGGAAGAGCCATGGGCACGGGGGGGTTGGGGGGGTTAGCCCCCCAAATTCTGAGAAGGGGGGTTTAACCCCCCCCACTCAGAAGTGGGGGGGGAAAGGTTAAAGAAAAATGAAGAAAAAAAATGTCTTTAAAATGATTTCTAACTGCCTCCAAACTTAAGTTTTGAGGTCAAAATGAATGTTTTAAGCAATAAAAAGCTCAAAAATGCTATAAAAAGGGCTTTTTGACCTAAAATTAGCGTTTTTTACCTATTTTTTTCTTCAAAATTGAAAAACGATATAGACCGAAGAGCCACAAAAAAGTCTCTTTAGAGCCAACGGAGAAAAGCAAAGAGATTAGGAGAAAGAAATTGCGGGACCTTAGAGCTGGGTACCAAAGAGCCCAAAAGGGAGACACATAGGGACTAAAGAGCCAAAACGGAAAGAACTGTTTAAATATAACGTTAACATATTGCGTTAATCGACATCGTAGGAGGGAATAAAGAGCCAAACGTAAAAAAACTGTTAATAAAATAATTTTTTATATATATTCGAAAGTTTGAAACTTTGAAATAGGTTTGTAATTATTTGTAAAGTTTAATTTGTCACACATTTGCGACATTTTTTTTAATTTCCCATGCTTTTAAAAAAGAAACTTTATTACTTTATTCTAATTAAACAATCTTTTTCTCTGCTTGGGTGTTTGTTATTTAAAGTGTTTCTCGACGACCGGTGAACTAACTAAATTTGGTTTTTTGTCCCTCTTAAGGCTGGTTCATACTTATGACAAAACGTCCTTTGGACAAAGTCCAAAGAACAATTTTAGAAAAGCCAAAACGTCCTTTGGACAAGCCAAAACGTTCTTTGGACTTTTTCCTGGGGACGAAGTATGAATGCTACTTAAAATTTGTCCTTTGGACAATGGACAAAATTCAAAGGGAAAAGTCCAAAGGACAAAAAAATATAAACACGTTCTCCTTTGGACAAAGTCCAAAGGACTTTTGTCTTCTGTCCAAAGGCTATGCCAGGCAAGATAGCTGACTTTTTTGTTTTTTCTCAAAAAATGAGTTTAGAAATAATTCCAAATTTTCAAATATTCAACACATTTAAAATTATTAATTAAAGTTATTATAAAACCATCAAAATATTTATAATGTATTTTACTGATAATTATTTTTTATTATTTGAATAAGGAAGGAGCTCCTTAGCTCCATCCGCAGACCTGTTCACGGTCTGAAAATGCCCCCCCCCGTATTATTGGAGGATTTGACCCCCGCGCCCCGCCCCCACCGTTTTATTGCCCCCCCCCCCCCCCCAAAAAATGAAAAACTACCCTAAAATTATGACGCCATTTTTGACCTATGATGACGCCATCATCGCGAATTTTTTGCAGTTTTTAGCCTATTTCAATGTATTTTAAGCCATTTTAGACCTATTTTTACCTTATTTTCGCCTTTTTTTTGCCCCTTTTTCCTTTTTCCTTCTTTTCTTCTCTTTTTTTCTTCTTTTTTTCTCTTTTTTTTTCACCCTGCTTGCCCCCCCCCCCTTGTTTCAAAAAAGTTGCCCCCCGTGCCCCCCCCATTTTGGAATTGCCCCCCCCCCGTGTTTAACCCCGGGGGGCATTGCACAGGTCTGCATCCGTATCCAGTGGCGTGCCCGGGTGGGGGGGGAGGGGGGCGCCGCCCCCCCCCCGAAATCCGGCGAAGCCGGATTTTTTCGTAAGGGGGGACCCTTACGTTTTTTGAATTTTGGGAGAGAAAATTTTTTTTCTTAAATATTAAAACAGAAACTTTCCTGATGCCTTCCAAAAGCATATTAATAGTCAAAAAACCAAATTTTCCCCGCTTCGCGGGTAGTTTAAATTGACAATTTATCTCAGTTTTTCAGTTTCAAATCGATTTCGCCGCTCAAAAGTTAAGGCATACATGTTAAATAAAACTACTATAAACACTATTAACCTTTTATTAACGTTTTAAACACATGTTTTAAATGGATAGGAATAAAAAAACCTTAAATTTTGTTTTAATTATCATCTGGAATTAAAATTTCTAGTGTATTTTAGCGCCTTAAATTAAAAAATTTTCTCCCCCAGGGCATTCTGCCCCCCGGACCCCCCTGACAAGGGGCTCTGCCCCTTGACCCCGCTGGGGGGCTCTCGCCCCCAGACCACCCATTTCTGGGGGGCTGCCGCCCCCCAAACCCTCCCTCAGGGTTAGTATGTACCCCCCCAGACCGCCCCCCCCCGAAATGAAATCCTGGGCACGCCACTGTCCGTATCGACTTTCTGGACATTTAGATCTATTATGATCATAGGTCACCGACCTTCGACGGCTTAGGGGGGGGGTCCACACCCCGGGGTGTTTTGGTTTTTGACCTCTATGGGGGGGGGGGGGTGTTGTTGAAAAAACACCCCGGGGTGCTTGGGGTTAGGGAGTTCATGATCTTTAGGGGGGGTGGGGTTTGGTAAGGGGGGGGGGTTGCCCGGTCTGGATATGGTTGATGGGGGGGAGGGGTCGAAAATGGGCCTTAGGAGGGGGTCGACGGGGTGGGGGTGGGGGGGGGGGGGGTGGGGGCGGGGGGGGGGGGTGGTGGGGGAAAAAGACTTAGGAGGGGGGATAGGTCTCAGAGGCCGTAGGGGGGGTGACCCACCCCTACCACCCCCCCCCCTTCGGTGACCTATCATTATGATTTACCTAATATGAGATTTACGTTTTATATTATATCAAATCAACATAAAAATAAATAATATCGCAGCTGGTGTTTTCATCGGAGAGAGTGCGGCTATAATTTTTATGTTTTGAAAGTTCATTGTAATGATAAAACGTGCCTGTCGAAAGTTAATACAAACTACAAATTATCGTTTAACACAAATTTTTGTATTCATATTAAAGTAATTTTTCTTAAAAAAGATAAAATATTGCCACAAAAATTAAAATAATTATTATGTCATAAATAATTTAAGAAAATATAAAAATTTATTGTGAGTTAGGCAAATCAGTAATGGGAATACGGATATTCAGATAAGACAATAAAATGGGCATTTCGTAACAGCGCATAATTCTTGATTTAAATGAAAATGTAAAAAGTGACAATTCTGCGATTGTGGCAGTTTTATTTTATTTGGCCAATTAAAAATACAATCAAAAAAATCTGTTGACCTATGAATTTTATTCGTAAAAAACAGATTATTCGCAAAAAAACGCATAAATGAGTGATTAAAAAATTTTATAAAAGTAAATTTTAGTTTTAAAATTCATATAGTTTATGTGTTTCAACAGCAAATTTGTTAAAATAAGTTAAAAAAATAAAATATGGCTCTAAAGTCCCCTTGAATGTGTTTATTAGCAAAATTACGCTATCTAACGTTATTTAAAAACAAAGCGCCGTCAAAGGCTCTAAAGTCCCTATTTTCCGGCTCTTTGGTCCTAAAAAGTCAGTTTCTTAAGTTCATCTCTCTGCATTCTCTGCTCTTTTGTCCCTTTCGTTCTGGCTGTTTGGCTGTTTCCCCTTTTTCCTGCTCTTTAGTACCTAGTTTTAACGTCCCATGGCTCTTCTGACCCGTTGCCACCCAATCACTCGCCACCTATCAGACCTGTGCACGGTCCGAAATTGTCCCACGTTTTATTGGAGAATTCCCACCCCCCGTTTTATTGCCCCCCCCTCCCGCCAAAAAATGAAAAAGTACTCTAATATTATATCGCCATGTGTAATGACGCCTGTAATGACGCCATCATCGCAAATTTTTTGCAGTTTTTAGCCTATCTCAATGCATTTTAAGCCATTTTAAACTTATTTTCGCTTTTTTGTCTTTTTTTTCCTTTTTCCCTTCTTTTTTAATTTTTTTTTCTTATTTTTCTTTCTCTCCTGTTTGCCCCCCCCCGTTTCAAAAAAGTTGCCCCCGTGCCCCCCCCCCCCGCTGTAAACCCCCCGGGGGGGCAGTGCACAGGTCTGATCAATGGTCTAAGCTATACGCCAATATACGTTAATTGTATAAATCCATTTTTACCTTTAGCCAAAATTTACATCTCACCAGTGCAATGCAGGTATATTTTTGAACAAAAAAACTAAGAATATTATTAAATTTGATTTTTTTGTTTATAATCGCTTAATTTAGGCGCGGACTCAAATGATGGACATGTCCCTTAAAACTGTCTCCGACTCTGTGACCGGACAAACCGTGGTTGACCCCAAAGGTTATTTGACCGACCTTCAGAGCATGATCCCTACATACGGCGGCGATATCAAGTAAAATATATAAATGATTAAAATGTTTAGTAAAATGTATAAAATACTATTGTAAAAACGTTACAGAACTAAATCCAATCGAATGAAATACGTTAAAAATTGTTAATACTGCTAATTGATACCAACAAATTTAACGTTAGTTTATTCCACTGGCTATGGGTTGTAGCTCTCTGGAAAGCAAAGATATTCGATAAGTTAGGTTTAACTTAACCAGCCCTTTGCACTTTTTAACCCTTCCCATCTTTTGCACTTTATTGTGGGCACCCTTGAATTTTTGCCATTTTTACTGTAAAGCGCCAGAAGGATCGATTTTTCGGCTCCAATTTAGGGGTGAATCGAAAATATAAGCCCCCTCTAAAATTCGACTAACCTGAAACTGCCAATTGGTGGATATGGTTATTGACCCTCTTACTTTTTCAAAAATTCTAAAATATTAGCGAAGCAATTCTTATTCAAAGCAAAACTCACTTATAATTTTCTCCTAAATTTTACTTATAGTGAGAATCATTAAATTTATTTTTAGTTAGAAATGGATCTCACTTCGGAGTTAAGGAGAGTCAGGGGCATAGGTGAGCAGGAAGGGGGTTATACCCCCCAAAATCGGGTAGAGGAACTTACCTCCGCCAAAAAAACCTCGAAACTTACCTCCGATAGTCGCGCAACCTCGGAACATACCTCCGAAAATCAGTCTCCTTTCTTATTACCCTTTCTTTGTCTATTGTTTTGGATTAAATCGTTTGTTTTCTCAACTGTCTATTGTGAAACTTAATTGAAAGGTCATGTAATTGTGACAATTTATGATATAAATATATAGATTAAAACATTTTAAAGTTGCAGATATTAGTAGATTAAAAATATTTTTTTAGGTGCAAATATAAAATAAAATTCTGATCAAACATATAATTATTGCATTACAACATTTTAAGCAAATTTTGAAACTATACAAAACAAAAAAAAACGATTGTAGAATTTTGTGCGGATTTGAATAAAATAATTTTTTTAAATAATTACAAAGTTTGCAAAACTAATTTATCTGTAAAAAAAATTAATCTGTAGGAGGTTTTTTTAATTTTATAATGTTTTAAATTAGGATTAAAGTATTATTAGTTAAAATAAAATATATAACGAACTTAACTAACAAAAAAAGTTTAAACACTCCAACACGGTACTTTCCAACTACCAATAAAAACATTTTAATAGTTAAACAATTTTGCAAAGTGCTTAAATTTGTACAAAATTCTTGTATCAACAATAGCGCCATAAATTTCTTAGTGATGTCCCAGCAAATGACCAATCGATATGATCCAAAAACCTTTGAATGTGGTAATAATCAGCCGCACCTTCACGTGCATTCATGTGATCCTTAAATTGGTCACAAGGGTTGGGGGGGGGGGGGGGGGGGGGGGAGGGAGGAGTTTTTATTATGGATGGCGTCATTTTATTTTTGTTTTTCTCGGGGGGGGGGCTTTTGGGGGGGGGGGGGGGAGGAGGGGAGGTGGCTTTGTTGTGGTTTGTAATGGGTTTTTTTTAGGTTACTTTCATCGGGGGGGGGGGCAATAAAAGGGGGGCAATTCCTCTTAAAGATACAGTCGTCTGGATATTGCCGTTCATTTTTAAATAAATAACCGAATTTAGAAACCGCATAACAGGAGGAGGTGTGTTCTAAAAGTAATACACCAACGTTGGTAAAAAATAACAAGTATTGGGTTTTCAGTCAAATTAGGAGACTGCACCTTTAAAAAATTCAAACTACAAAAAAATCAGGACATTACCATGTTAATTTTATTCCTGAGTCTCGAAACAAAAATTTTAAAAAAATAAAAAAATTTAGGATAAAAACTCAAATTGCTAATTTTACGAAAAAGTAAATTAAACAATTTTTTGTGAGTTTTAAAAAAATTTTATGGTACTAATGTTTTTTACTTATGTTTTTTGGTAGAAAAATCCGGGAAAAAAATTACAACTGTCATGTAAAGATGACCATAACTGAACAAAAAAGAATTGCGTACAGAAACATGCCAAAGTTTTTTTGTGTCAACTGTTTTATTGTAGCTGCCATGGTAATAATTATTGATTTTTTGTGTACACTGAAGAATAAGCTTAGGTAATTTACTAATTATAATTGTTTATGCTAGTGCGCGGTGGAACTCCCGTTTTGTTCAGCGTGCTTACTCCAAGATTAAATCCCTAATAAATGACAAAATGCACTTTTTCCATAGAATATTTGAAGGCTTTTTGATTTTTTATTTATATGCACATATACAAATAGGTGTAAAAGAAAAAAACATGATTTAATTTTTTTGCGTATAAGGAATTTATTATTTCAACTCGTAAACTAGAAAAGTGCATTAAATTAAAATTGAAAATAGTATTCTTGTTTTAATTCCTATTATGTAGTGTTAAAAACAAACGTCTTATTATGCAGTATTTTGAACATTTTTTATTAAAATATCACAAAAAAATGTAAAACGCCTCCACTCGATGCCCCTTTTTTCCATTAGTTGGTTAAAAAAAGGCAATCGAAGGTAAGTTCCTCCCTATCGGAGGTAACGGAGGTAAGTTCCTAGAGGAGGTAGCGGAGGTAAGTTCCTAGCGGAGATAACGGAGGTAAGTTCCGACTTTTTATAGGTCATCGGAGGTAAGTTCATCCCCTACCAAAGGTCATCGGAGGTAAGCTCCATGAACCCAAAAATCCCGACTATAGCCGACACCCCCACAGCCTAAAGTTTAGGGGTACCCATAGATGAACAAGGGGGGATAGGGTGGGGTCCACCCCCCTAGGCTCGAATTTTTGCCCCCCCCCCCCCTAGAAAAAATCCAGGGGCCCCCCTCCCCTTAAAATTTCGAATTTTTTACCCCTGACCGCCCTCTAGATTTTGAAATCTGACCCCCCCTCTCTCTCTCTCTCTAGAAAATTTTAAGTACTTTTTTATACTAAAGTTTCTTGCAAAAACGCGAATTTTTAACACAAATTCATGATTTTACACCCTTTTTATAACAGAATATCGCTTTTTATTCAATAAAATGTAGTATTATCCCATAAAAAGAACAATTATTAAAGTTATTATGGTTTAAAACTGTTTTGCTTTGGACACCGGACCCACCTGACCCCCCTCTAGATTTCAAAATTTCGCACCCTGGGTCGACCCCCCCCCTAAAAAGCTGGGGGGGTGTTCGACCCCCCTAGGACCGCCCTCCTAGATTTTGAAAAGTCATTTACCCGGGGTAAACACTCTAGCTTTTTGACCGTGTTCATGGGTACCCCGGATACCCCCCCCCCTAAAATTTGGGGGGTCCCAGTACTAAAAACGCTAAAAATGGTTCGTTTGAAGATACCCCCAAAAAAATTTTTGGGACACCCCCCCCTAACTTTCGGGGGTCGAGTATATCAACCCCCAAAATCCGGGAGGCTGCTCATCTATGGTCAGGGCAGTCCGTCATATTATTTTACAGAATTGATAGAGTAAATACTCAACCCACTTGAGCTGACCTTCCTCTCTGCCCTTGCAATTGCATTGCTTTACTTCACGAAAAACACGACTATTAATCACGATAACATTTATAAACTTCCATTAATTAAATCTAGTTACAGTTTTGTTTTGTTATGAACAAAACATTGAATTTTGTTACTTTGATTATTATTATTGTTTGCTAACATTTTAGTGACATTAAAAAGGCTAGATTACTGTTGAAGTCGGTGCGAGAAACCAATCCCAAACACCCTCCAGGTAATTTGATTACTTTATTATTTTTTTAACTAAATAACGGCTGTGTTTTTTGTGGTTATGATAGACATAACCGGACTAAAATAGGAGAATAAAATACCCCATTTTAAGTAAAGACTATAAAGGAAAAAAAATTCTAACCTAGGGGAGAGAAAAAAAATTTTCCGAGACAACTACAATAATAAATTCTATAAAATGAAGTACCGTGGTGATTTTATATTATGTAATAATTCATGGGAGGAGTAATCGAAATCTTCTGTAAAATGCTTTTAATGTAAACCGCAAACAAAAAAACCAATGTCAAATTGGCAAATAAACTTTAAGATTATTATTGCTTTACATGGAGTATCAATGCGGTAGAACACAGCCATACATAGGGGCTCCTAAGGAAAGTTAAACTCTTTTTCCGCCAACCCGAAAAATTGCAAGAAGTGACTTTTTAACCCCATTTTTCCCCTTGCACCTCCTCTCTCGGCCCCTCCCCCTCCCCCGCAGTTCGACCCCCGAGTGGTGGTGGGAGGGGGGGGAATGCAGTTCTCCTTGTGCACCTCCCATCGGAAGACGAACAGTTTCTATTTTTTTTAAATTAAAGTTTAAATGTCAGAATAATAGTGTTTTAAGCAAAAAAGGTAAAGAATACAAAAATAATAAAAAAGTCTTATTAAACAACATTGGTGTTTTTTTTTTAATTTATTTTTTCTCAGTCTAAAAAATATTATGCGTTAAATGTTTTTCCTTCCCCAAACACAAGAAAGTGGAAGAAAGAATACATACTGATCTGAATTCTAGTCCATCTCCGAAGTTCTGTTCACCCCCGCCGTATTCCTAGACTGTAATCCCTCCTCCCCCTCCTGCATTTTTAATCCAAGTTTAATCCGTGCTTCCACTCTGGTCAACTTGCCCATAAATAGAAAACCGTATAACATTTTAAAATTGTATATATGAAAATTTACATTTATCATTTTTGTTAAATGTAAAATATAAAAATTTAGCTTGGATAGCGTCGGCGCGGTTGGAAGAGGTGGTTGGAAAATTGCAGCAGGCTAGAAATCTTATCAAAGAAGGGTGCGATCGAAACCCAAAAAGCGAAGACTTGTGGTTGGAAGCCGTCCGTTTGAACACCCCAGAAATAGCCAAAAAGGTAAGTCAGCTGAAAATAGTGCGGAAGATAATGTTACTGTTATTGCCTTTTATATAGCTGAAAAATTTACAATTGATTCTAAAAGTATGGCAATTGGATTTCCATTCCATATTAGACCTTAAAACATGTAATTTTCAAGTAATAAGTTTTATAAATTGGCCAGTTTTTCGAGTATTTATTTTTATCTTTTTTTTGGTTTATTTACGGTTGTTTTAGGTAGTGGCTGAAGCTGTGAGATCCCTGCCTCACTCGGTAAGGATATGGACCAAAGCGGCCGCACTTGAATTAGACATAAAAGCCAAGAAACGAGTTTTTAGAAAAGGTAAGCTTTTATATTGTTTGGTTTTCTTGGCATAAAGGGGGTGGGAATAGGTTCGTATACCTATAAATTAAATTTTTAAATGCTTTAGTTATACCGAAATTACCCCAGAAAATAGAGAACAAACAAATCAGCTTTAATTTAAATCAACAAAATTTATTTAAAAATAATATCGCATCCGCATCAGTACAAAACCATTCTTAAGTTTTAATAATACTCTCAAATTAAAAATTTTAATTAATTTAGCGTGTTAATATGTAAACTTCGGATTTTAGAATATGGTCATAAAGTCTATTTAATTTTGAATACGACACCATTATTACCGAATGTATTTTTTTTAAATCGCAAATCAAGTTTATTTACTTATATCTACTTACTTAAATTTGATTTAAATAAGTAATGTATACTAAACTACTTTACTTTACTTTAAAAATTTTGCATTTTTAACGTTTTAACTTATTTTTAATATTAACATTGTTTAAAATAAAAAAATAAAATAAAAATTATTGCTTTAAACAATGTGTATTTTTATTTAACTTTTTAATTTTTACGAAATAAACGGTCGCGTTTATAGAAAAGCAATAAAATATTCTAGATTATGTTTGCAGCCACGAAATATACAAGTTTGCTTTAGGTATCCTGATGACGGTGTCGTGTCCCAACTTTGTAATGCTGCTTATCTTAGATATTCTTATTACTGAATAGTCTCATCTCCTACATTTTAGCCCTTGAACAAGTTCCGTCCTCCGTGCGTCTGTGGAAGGCGGCGGTGGAGTTGGAAGAACCAGAGGACGCCCGTATTCTTCTCACCCGTGCGGTGGAGTGTTGTCCAACCAGCACGGAACTGTGGCTGGCCTTAGCCCGACTGGAGACATACGAGAACGCAAGGAAGGTGCTCAATAAGGCTAGGGAGCACGTGCCTACGGATAGACAGGTATTTTGCTACTGACCGGACTGCAGTGTAAGAGTTGCGTAACTAGAATTCTAGGAATGCTTCAGGATCATAGGAGCCAGTGGTTTAGGGGTAAATTTTGACAACCTTGTTAAAGCTTATGTCTTTTAAAAAATCTACTAACATGAAAATATAAAACTTCAACCTTTTAGCTGGGGTCCATATACCCTTGGTTTTAAGTTTGTTAGCTTGATAGGCCCATTTTTAAGCTAAAGTACATTATTTTTTCCTAAAAAAATTCCGAACCAGCATCCATTTGTTGTTGGCCCTAGCTCTGGTGGGGACGTGAAATAATGCCAAGAAGCTCCTTCTCAACAAGGTCAGGGTAATCGTGCCGACCTATAGACAGGTACTAAACTACTCATGCATAGGATTAGGGGTTTAACAGGAGTAGGGATTAAACCCCCAAATTCTGAAAAGAAGGGTTTCTTTAAGCTCTCCCACTCTCTCTTTCTCACCCTCAAATTCAACTAAGAAACCGATTTTGAAACACCAGTTGAAGCTAAAGGCTGTATTCTGAGCAAGCTTAAGAGCATAGAACTAGAATTTAACCCTAGGTTTTGAGTCAACTTAGTAGAAATTTCAATTATTTTTATTGCAGATTTGGTTCACTGCTGCAAAACTGGAGGAGGCAAAAGGGGAGCGAAGCATGGTACAGAAGATTGTGGAGCGGACCCTCACCTCCCTCAAGGCCAACATGGTGGAAATCGCCAGGGACCAGTGGCTCAAGGACGCAGTGGACGCGGAAAAGGCGGGGAGTCCGCTCACCTGCCAGGCTATCATGTAAGCGACTGTTGTGTTTTTTTTGCTTTATGTTGTTGTTTTTTCTACTTACGAGTTTTTAAAATACTGGTTTCTGAATTTACAAATGAATAAAAGATAATATTCAAAATCACATTTTAAAACCATAGGGGTTGTTTATCTTTCTATAAAGGTTGTCCAAACCAAAACACGTTCGTTATTGAAGAATTACACTGATTTAGGATGCCCGTTTTTTTAATATAATTTTTATGCGATACTATAGGCAGCTTAATAATAAATTTACCCAAAACTGTATTCCTTTTTAGCAACGCTGTCATCGGGCACGAAATTGAAGAGGAAGACAGAAAACACACATGGATCGAGGATGCCGAAAGGGTAAACCCGAGGTTCATTATGTTAGAAAGTCAAAATCCAAAAATCCAGTTTTAAATAATTTTGCAATGGTTATTCGATTTTTCCCATATGTGAACTTTTTAGTTTTAGCTCAAAAATAAAGTATAAACACCTTTTAAAATTGAAACCGCGATATATTGCATTTACTAAAGTTGCGCTTCTGGATTTTGTTTCTTTTTTTTTTGACACTGGACAATGTACAAAGTTCCACGTACTACGAACGAAAAACTAGACAATTACTAAGAAATATAACACGTTAGAATAAATATCGTAGTTTTAATTTTGGATAGGTTTATGGTAATATAAATTTAGTCATACTGATAATTATTTATAGTGTTTTTTAATAAAATTAGATACATTTAAAGCTGAAAACTGAAGCAAAATTGAGTATTTGGGAAAAAAATGCCAATACATATACAGACATGTGCACGGTCTGGAAATGCTCCCAACCGCTTTATTGGAG
This sequence comes from Microlaimidae sp. YZB2_3, assembly GCA_030248175.1. Classification (NCBI taxonomy): domain Eukaryota; kingdom Metazoa; phylum Nematoda; class Chromadorea; order Desmodorida; family Microlaimidae; species Microlaimidae sp. YZB2_3. The sequence goes on along the minus strand of JASAMX010023690.1, from coordinate 16,796 downwards.
GATTTGCCTTCCCCCCCACCGTTTTATTGCCCCCCCCCCGCCAAAAAGTGAAAAGATACCCTAAAATTATGACGCCATTTTTGACCTATGATGACGCCATCATCGCGAATTTTTTGCAGTTTTTAGCCTATTTATATGTATTTTAAGCCATTTTAGACGTATTTTTACCTTATTTTAGCTTTTTTTTTGTCTTTTTTCTCTTTTCCTTTTTTTCCACTTTTTTCTGTTTTTTTTTTATACCCGGCTTGCCCCCCCTCCCCGTTTCAAAAAAGTTGCCCCCCTCTTTTGGAATTGCCTCCCCCCTAATAAAACCCCGGGGAGCAGTGCACAAGTCTGCATACAACGTAGTTCAAAACGGGAAGAATAAAGGTCAGGAATTGGGTTTTAAAGGGCATGCGGAGGTAAAGTATGTAACGTAGAGCGGATGGGAATGTGACGAGCAATTTTAAAAGCAGGTTCAAATTTTAACGCTGTAGAGACCTGATCATAATTTTGCTGATTTTTCGAGTCGTCTCATGTATCAATCAAATTATTAGTTCGGCTAAGAATTACCTGTTGTTTTATTATATACACGCATTTTGTTTGTGTTTTTTTGATCCAAATTGACGCCACTGCTGCTGCGAATTTCCCTTTGAGATTTGGTTCTAGGCGTCAGGCTGGCTTCTAAATTTTTGGCTAGGGAAAGGAAAGTATCTATTTTTCAGGACTATTTTTTATATAGAAAGCTCAAGCGCGATCCAACATTTTAGCTGCTAATAATCTCATCATTTTCATTTCGGCATTTATAATAAAAACAATGTACTTATTCATACTTGTATGATAAATATTTTATTAAGTTTAAAATATTAAATTTAGTTAGAAAAAGAAGGGGCTCTTGAGTGTGCGAGGGCTGTCTACGCCCACGCCCTTCGTCACTTTCCCAATAAAAAAAGCATTTGGAAGCTTGCGGCTCAGTTTGAAAAAAGTCACGGGTCCAGGTTGGTTGTTTTTTTTTAGCTTTTAATTGAATTAATTAATTTACCTTTATTATAGTTATTATAATTGTGTTTTTGTGTTTGTAAAAAACGTCTGCCGTTTTCGGCGCCTTTTGTCTATTGTTAGTTCTAAAGTCCTAACCAGTGCAAAAATTATTATTGATAACACTAACTACAGACCTGTGCACTGCCCCCCTCCGGGGTTTAAACGGGGGGGGGGGGGCAATTCCAAAGCGGGGGGGGGCCACGGGGGCCAACTTTTTTGAAACGGGGGGGCAATAAAACGGGGGGGCAAGCAGGGGGAAAGAAAAAAAAGAAGAAAAAAGGGACAAAAAAAGCGAAAATAAGGTAAAAAATAGCTCAGAAATAGCTCAAAATACATTGAAATAGGCTAAAAACTGCAAAAATTTGCGATGATGGCGTCATCATAGCTCAAAAATGGCGTCATAATTTTAGGGTACTTTTTCATTTTTCGGCGGGGGGAGGCAAAAACCGGGGGGGGGCAAATCCTACAATAAAACGGGGGGCATTTCCAGACCGTGCACAGGTCCGACTAACTATATAGTAATAGTATTTTACAATTATTATTTAAGTCCGTTTTTGCCGTATAGTATTATTTTTTTCTATTTTAGCGAATCCTACGAGCAGCTTTTGCAGCAAGGGGTGGAGAAATGCCCAAAGGCAGAGGTACTCTGGCTTATGTATGCCAAATTTAAGTGGCTAGCGGTAAGCAATACTTAAATCAGTTTATTTTTTTGTAGTGGTGCACAATAGCGGTACTCCAGTTTGAATAGATTACAAAATATCTGTAGGACTCTATTATAATAACTAAGGTTTTTTAAAATTTTGTGGAGTGTGATAAATGGTGTTTTTATTTTAGTCTGTGGTATTTTATAATCGACTGTTTTGTTCCTATTTTGGAAACCAATTCATTATTTTAATTTGAAAACGATAATCTTTTTATTGAATTTTTTATATATTTTTAAAATATTTGTTTAAATAATCTCAGTTTTCTCTTATTAAAAATACAAACTACACAATATTAAAAGCACGGCAAGATAGGCATGGAACTGTAGAGTGACAAAATAAAAAAACTCGAATAGCTGGTAAATAAAACCCAGGAAGAAATGGTAAATTAAAAAAAAGTTTAAAGCGAGGCTTATGGAAAATCGTCCTTTGCAATAAATATTATTTCCAAAAACTAACCAAATTTTAAAAGTTAAAATTTTAGAAAAAAATTTAAGAATTTTCAACAAAATATTAAAACTCGTCTATTATTAGTTTACTAATTGAAATTTGCAATAATTCACTATTAATAGGTATTCAGTTTATTTGTGACATTCTTTAAAGATTTTTGTAGGGTGAAGTTGCTGACTCGCGTAAAATTCTCGCCCAGGCCTTTCAGAACAATCCCAACTCCGAGGAGATTTGGCTGGCTGCCGTAAAACTGGAGAGCGAAAACGCGGAATACCAACGGGCCCGCATGCTGCTTAAAAAGGCCAGGGACTCCGCCCCATCCCCAAGGGTAAATAACGTCCTTTTTCTAAACGTTTTTTTTGTTGTTAAAGTCATTCCCCAGTTTCGAAAAAATTTGGCTCTACAGCGAGAAAATAACGATACCCAGCTATATTAAGTAAATAAAGCCTGGACTACGTACAAACACATAAACCAACGGTGGTGCTGGTGTAGTTTAAAGTCAAAAAGTCGATGTCTTCAAACTAGACCTTATCTTCGGTATGCCTTGGAGGTTAAATGGGGCTACAGGCACTCGCCACCATATATGGGCACGGGGGTTGGGGGTTAACCCCCAAACCCCCCTCAAAGGGAGGTTTAACCACCGCCCCCCCCCCCCACTCAGAAGTGGGGGGAAGGTTACCCCCCCCCCCAAATTTGGAAAAATGAAGAAAAATGTCTTTAAAATGACTTCTAACTGCCTCCAACCAAACTTAAGTTTTGAGGTCAAAATGAATGTTTTAAACAGTAAAAAGCTCAAAAATGCAATAAAAAGAGCTTTTTGACTTAAAATTAGCGTTTTTTACCTATTTTTTTTAAACCGAAAAACGATATGGGTAAAATGCAGTCCAGAAAAAAAACATGGGTATTTTGCTTTTCTCGGATTTTAAACCCCCCCCCCCTAATTTGGGGTTTAACCCCCCCATCGGACCAACTTGCCCATGTATGCTCGCCAACCCAGTGCAAACAACATAATTTGTTAAAAAGTTTTTTGAATCGGAAGAAGCTAGAGTATAGTAAAAAAATAATAATTATTATTAGAACTTTATAATATCAATATCTTAATAAAATAATTATTTTTTTTTATTTTCTAGATATGGATGAAATCAGCTCGACTTGAGTGGTGTCTTAACGAATTTGATAGTGCAATGCAATTGCTGGAAGAAGGTACCAAGCGATATCAAGAATCGCCTAAACTTTGGATGATGGCGGGGCAAATCCAAGAGCAAATGAAAGACAACGGAAAGGCCAGAAAATATTACGCCGAAGGAGTAAGGAAATTATTTTAGGATTCAGAATAGACTGGACTATAAATTGACCGGAATATTGTTTTTACTCTAGAAAAAGTGTTTTTAGGAGTTTTTTGTAGAATTTTTGCTTTGACAAAAATGATTATTTTTGTTTAAAAAAACTAAAAAGTTCGTTGCGGTTTAATGATTAGAAAAAATCGGTTTGATTATTTTTTACAATAAAAAAAGAATATTGAGGTATATAAAACAACAAAAAAAATTTAATAGTAAAATTAGTAATATTTTAGAACAAACATTTAATTTTAAAAACTGTTGTGATAAACGTTATAAATAAACAAAATAAAACGGATTGTAATTTTAATTTTCCCAAAAGCGTGGGCGAACCACCAAAATTAAGCTAAACTTTTTCATAATAAATGATGATTTATTAGTTTTTTATTAAAATATTCCAACAAACGTCGAGTGATGAGAGAATAGATAGCTGAGTCGATTATGCGCATTCCGTTCGAACCGGCTGGGGTACCTTTGCTCGCTATTTGGTCGTAGAATTGACCAAGCAGCAGTCGACCGCAAAAAATCGATAACTGAGTCGGTTTACAGCTGCAAGCCTTCTCGAATGACACGGGGCGTTGCGTTTAGCCGACTTACAGCGCAGGTACCCAGGTTTTAAAAAATCACCTCATTGTTTTGAATTGAGATAGCGCCGAGCGGTCGGCCGTGCTCTCTCGTCGGCCTGCAGTTGAATTTCTGGAAATTTCGGGGTTTTCTAGAAAAAAATTTTTCAGAAGTTTGCTAATATTTAGTATTGAGCTTCTAAAAAAGTTTGTAGAATCTCCGGAAACTTCCGGAATTTAGACAACCGCATCCGAAGGAGTTTCCCCAGCTGTCCGCTCGTGTCGCTACTGAGTTAATCGCGACATCGGCGGATTTTCAGGGCGAAGATCTACTCCGCAAAAGCCGGGAGGAATCGCAATCGGCGTTGACCCGAAAGTTTTCAATCTGACGACGTTTTTATACAAAATAATAATAATTATATGTAGTTTATAATAATTAAACCGATGAATGAAGGTATGGTTATTCTTACTTAAGTCAACTAATTAAAACTAAACTATGTGGGTTTTTCATATTTTTAGTTGAAGCGGTGTCCGCATTGTATAACGCTGTGGATATTGTTGTCCCGCCTGGAAGAGAAGCAAGGGAACGTGATCAAGGCCAGATCAGATCTGGAGAAGGCCAGACTGAGGAACCCAAAGCATCCGGAGTTATGGTAAGCATGAGTGAGTCAGCTTCCAGGATTTTTTGGGTGTATGCCTTAAAATTTGAAATTTTTAAAAACATCCTCCCAAAATTCCCTTAAGTTTTAAACATACATGGGCATGGGCAAGTTGGTCCGGAGTAGGGGGATTAAACCCCAAATTAGGGGGGTGGTTAAAATCCGAAAAACGAAAAATACCCATATCGTTTTTTCTGGAGTGCATTTTACCCATATATATCGTTTTTCGATTTTAAAAAAATAGGTAAAAAAACGCTAATTTTAGGTCAAAAAGCCCTTTTTATACCCATATCGTTTTTTCTGGAGTGCATTTTACCCATATATATCGTTTTTCGATTTTAAAAAAATAGGTAAAAAAAACGCTAATTTTAGGTCAAAAAGCCCTTTTTATTGCATTTTTGAGCTTTTTACTGTTTAAAACATTCATTTTGACCTCAAAACTTAAGTTTGGAGGCAGTTAGAAGTCATTTTAAAGACATTTTTTTCTTCATTTTTCCAAAATTGGGGGGTTAACCTTTTCTCCCCCCCCCCACTTCTGAGTGGGGGGGGAGGATTAAACCCCCCTTCTCAGAATTTGGGGGGGGAGCTAACATCCCAACCCCCTCCGTGCCCATGTATGGTTAATTAAAGCACTAAAATATTAAATGTAAAAGAAGGACGGTTTGCGTTTGCGCAGCGAAAAGACTTTCGCACGTATACCAATTAAAAACGTCCGAACAATCGCTAGGATTTTAGCATTTTCGCACTCTAAGTCGTGGATTAGCGGAAATCTAAATGCGGAACAGGCGTTGTACGATTCTTAAAACCTGGAATCTTCATTCTCAACCATAGGTGGACAGAGGAGGAGTTGGGAGGATATACCCCCCAAATCCTGATTATAGCCGACATCTCCTCCCTCCTAAATTTGGGGGTCCCAGTACTATAAACGCTAAAAATGGGGTATTTGAGGTATACCCCAAAAAAAATTTAGGGACACCCCCCCCCAAATTTTGGAGGTCGGGTATACCTCCCAAATCCGAGAGGCTGCCCACCTATGTTTTAACTCAACTGAATAAAAGGAAATAATCTCTTTCTGTCATATCTATAGACTCCGCTCCGCACTTTTTGCTCATTTCGTTTGTCTACCTTTTTTAATAATTTTTTTTATAATATAAAATAATAACCTGTAAAAATATTATTCTTTGTTTAAAATATGTTTTTAGGCTGGAGGCTGTTCGCGTTGAAAGCAGAGCTGGTCTTCACGAAATGGCCGGAGAGCGGATGGCCAGGGCGCTCCAAGAGTGCTCGGACTCAGGTATGAAAATGTTTCAAAAATACCACCCCTTAAATTTGGGGGTTAATTAACTCCCAGCAAAATGCAATTTAGCGTTTTTCAGTACTAGTAATCCATGGGCGTATCCGGAGTAACCACAAGTTTTGAGCATTAAATTAATTTGCAAGTATTATTAATTGGTTTATAATATTAACAGCTTTTTATTATAATAATACAAACAATATTAATATTTTTTTAAAAACTGTAAAACATTTTTTATTTTGTTATTTTTGTATCCATTACCTAGGAGTCTATTGTTTTACTTATTTTCAAACATCTTGAGCGTTTTAGAGCGTGGATCACCGTTTTTAATCTTAACCACCCCTGCTATTTCTAACACTTTATTTTTCTAGTTTAGATTTAATATATTATTTGTCTTTCCCTTCAGAACTAAACAAATAAATTGACTTTTAGTCTGCAGAAAAATGTCACGCATTTGGAGGAGCATATCGGGGGGGGGGGGGGGGGGGGCCGCCCCCCCCCCCCCCGTCGGGTTTTTTTGGGGGGGTTTTTTTGGTTTGGGGTTTTTTTTTTTTTTTTTTGTCTTTGTTTTTCCCTCGGGGTTTTTTTTTTTGTTTTTCTTTTTTTTTCCGCTCTGTTTTTTTTTTTTTTTTTTTTTTTGGGGTTTTTTTTTTTTTTTTTTATTTTTTTTTCCCCCGGGGGGTTCCCCCCGCCCCCTGGGGGCTCTGCCCCTTGCCTCGCTGGGGGCCCCCCCCCCCCCCCCCCCCTTGGGCTGCCCCCCCCCCCCCCCCCTGTTGTCCCCCCCCCCGCCCCCCCCCGAAATGAAATCCTTGGCACGCCACTGGAGCATATCTCTTTAATGAAAATAATTTGTTCACTGTAATAAGTATCGTGTAAATTGATCATTCCGTTCGCGAGATATGCTCAGTTGAAAACAATTTTTTTTGAATACGCACATATGGTTTGTTTTTATTATTTATTATTTTTAATAGGAATTTTATGGGCTGAAGCGATATTCATGGAGGCCCGTCCCGGTAGGAAAAGCAAATCGGTGGACGCCCTGCGGAAATGCGAGCACAATCCCCACGTTTGCCTCGCTGTGTCGAAGTATGTTATTATTATTTACTATTATTAATTTTTATCTTTTGTGGCTTTTGTTAATTGTGTACAGGTTCGCTTGTCGAATTTACTTTTTTAAAACAATAAACGATAACCAAACAATATAATAATTATAATAAAAAAGCGTTATTGTGTTAAGTTTTTTTTTTAGGCTTTTCTGGGCGGAGCGTAAAATGACAAAAGCGCGCGAATGGTTCGGGAGGACGGTGAAAATCGACCCGGATTTCGGCGACGCGTGGGCTTATTTCTACAAGTTCGAACTTCTACACGGGACCCAAGTGAGTTTGCGTACTGCATGAATTGAAAATATCATATTTGTAAATAGTACGTAATATTTTGGTCTAAGTGTCATTGTTTTGTTTAATAAAAAGGATGGGTTGATGAATGATGGAGGATGTTTAATAAAGAGGAGGGTCCAAAATTTTGAGGCAAGGAGGGGATGGAGTTAACCCCAACTTACTCTTTCTCACCTATTGCTTATCACTCACTCGTCATTCGAGAATTTTTTTAGGCAAAACAAAATATCTATAGCACGTTTATTTTTAAAAAAGTGGGCGTCAACTCAAACAAAACTCTCCTTGTCTTTTGGCGGCAAGCGGCGTATTTGATGGATTTTAACAGTAAACAATCTGTTTTTATAATATTGTAGATTGTTCAGAGCTCCGGAGCTCCCTCCGCTTTAAGTGGCGTGAATATTTTGAGCTAGTAACTTGTCATGTTTCATATTCCTATCCTCCAAAATCATGCTCTGAAGCTCCGGTCATTTAACTTGAATGGGGCTCCGGACCTTCACCTCTTTCGAAAAAAATTTAGTTTACAATAATCCATGGCATCACTTTAATTATTTATGAAATTAGTAGATCAATAGAGCAAAGGGTCGACGGTTGTTCCGGAGCTCCTATAATCCTAGCTCGGAGCTATTTATAGTAACATCACTAAACTTTTATTAAAACTGAATTTTGTTTTTTAGGAGCAACAGGAAGCGCTAGTAAAAAAATGCGAACAATCGGAACCCAGACACGGAGAAGCGTGGTGTCGAGTGTCCAAGGATGTGACCAATTGGCGGCTGAGAACTGGGGAAATTTTAACAAAAGTATCCGCTTCCATCTCTATACCTACATAGGTCGGATATTATTTTCCTTCGCGTGAAAATGATTATCTGTTATAGATAAACTGGCTCCGTCGTCGGTGCAGAACAGAATTTAATTGGACAAAAATGCGTTGAAAAAACCTGACGCGCTTGTTTAAAAAATGGATTTTGAAACCCATGATTTCAAACTATGCCTGCCTATTGTCTGACGCGAGGAAGCCAATATCTGCACTTTCAAGATGGTGCAGAGTTTTTATTCTCTAAAAAATTAATTTTAAAAAATCAAAAAAAATCTAACTCTGAAAAATAACCCAGCCACATCTGATTTGCGTATAGTTTATGCGTAACTACAATAAATAGTAATTTATTGAAGATACAGAAAGTGTCGGGCTGTGATAAACTAATTGTTGAAATGCAGAAAAAATTATTGTTGTAAGTCTTCAAAAAATTGTTAGATTTAAACGATTTTTAACGTAATAAAAGTTGAATTTTGAAATGTTAAAAAATTTAAAAAGCTAAAAACTGGTCAATAATAAGCTAAAATAATCAGGAAACATTAATCCGACATTAAGTTATCCAGTTTTATTATGAGAATTATAAAAAGCTTAAAAATGAAAGTTTCCAACATTATACTGATAAAATATTAGTTAGGAATCTCATTACCTATAATTAAATTAAACTGTGTATTTTTGTTTAATTTGTGAGAATAAAGTTCGTTATAAATAAATAATAATTTTTTAATAGTTGTTTAAGCATTTAAAACTATTTATAAAAATATGCATTATAAAATGCTTTCAAATTTAAACATATTATAAGATATTTAAAGTTCAAAGTTATAGCTTACAAACAACATTAGAACTCACATAAAAGAACAGTAGTATAGTCCTTTTGGAAGATTCCCTTTCAATACAAAATTAAACACATTACTTTTCCAGAGTAGCTAACATTCAGTCGCAATTATTTAGGTTCAAAAAAGCCCCAAGACTTTTGCTAATTTGTCGATTTCAAGAAAAAATTTTGATTTTTTTTAAAGCTTTAAAAATGGTTCTAAAAAATTTAACATACAATAACCTAATTCAAGGTTAAAATAAGCTTTTAATCATTTACTACGGTCGGAGCCTCATCTACTTTAAATTTTCGGAGCATATTCTGATCTATATCACAAGGGATTGGCCTGAGGTGGAGGGTGAAGCTGCGGAGCTTCGCAAGACTTATTTAACCTTTAAATATATTTTAATTAAGTTACTTTAGCGACATTTTAAACTTAATTTTTAACAAAAAATAGTTCACAAAAAACGGTGGAAAAACCATTTAATTATTCAAGAATTTAATAAAAAAAAGAGCGTTGCTCCGGAACTAGTGCTTAAAGCTATAGGAAAACCGTAGGCTGCAAAACATCCTGGTACAACGTTACAGGTCAGTCAGTTTTTTATCTCAATCATCGTACTCGTCTATGCTTTCTTTCAGCAGATTTTCCAATTCGTGATAGGCGACGTTCAAAGTGAGTAGAAGGGCGATCCCCAACACCAGGGCTCTATCCGCGTTACTACCGGCCCCCTCTTGAAACGCGATGAAGTAGGTTTTGGCCTCCGTTTCCAGTTTGGGATAGATTTCGGCCAGCTTCCGCTGGTGCTTTTGGATCTCGTACACGTGAGAGTCGAATGAGACGTTCAGAAAGGCCGGGATCTCGTAAAGAAGACTGAATGGCGGCGGAACCCCGTTATTATTACTATTATTATTATTATAGAAGAATCAACTCTTTTATTCGATAAATTTCAAGTAAGACATAATTAGCATAAAAGGCGTTTTAAATTGCATATACCGTCAGCAAAGATAGTTGAATTCAAAAATCAAGACGGTGTACGCAAAATTAAACGGTATTCAATTCAAATTATGGCTTAGGTGAAAGTCAGCAATAGCCTATGCTGGTTTTCTATTGTTTTCTTTTCATTTTTCCTTTATTGTTTTTTTTTTGGCCTTTTTGTATCAAGTTTTTCCTTTTGTTTTTTCATTAAAAAGCTCAAGAAGCTACCATAATTCTGGGGTGTGCGAAACTTTCGCTTATTATTTTACTTTATATTGTTTATAACCACACCCAGAATCATGAAATAAGTTTATAACGCTTAAATTATATTTTTGAAAGATTGGCCTATAATGAAATGTTTGAAATAGTAAACTCAAAAGGCTTATTTTAGCACTTATAAAAATTTTTTTAAAACTGAGTTTTAGTCACTGAATTATTGAGAGAAATTAAGATATTTTGAAAAAGTTTTGAAATCAGAAAATCTCCATTTTTTTAATCCTAAAATTGTCAAATTAATATAAAAGTAACATAGTTCGAAATTTTATAAACTTGGCTTTCAGGAATTATTCACTTTTTGATACTCCAGCATTTTCAAACTTTAAAATTATATTTATAAATATTTTCACAAGTATATTAGAAAATGTATCTAATAGATTTTGCAAATCCTCAAATAAGTCTAAAAAATGTTTTGAAAAAACGAAACAAATCATATAACTAATGCATCATGCTTCCTTAATTTTAATTAATTTGATCTGTTTTTTACTAAAGTTTTTCCCAAAATTAGGACTAAACCTTTTTTGCCATAGATTTTGCGAGCACCAAATTGTGATAGGAAAATAACGTATAGCTGATGAAACAATTGAACGGACCAATTATGTTACTACTAGTGATGTTCCCAGGAGCGGAGCTCCGGAGCAACCCCCGCAGCTGTGCCCTATTTTGATACTAAATTTATGAATATTTAAAGAATGAATGACATAGATTATTTTGTTAAAATTTTTTTGTAAATGAAATTTTTTGCAAAACTTATTTAAATCAATAAAAAAAAACTACAAATACAAATGGAGTAGTCTAAAATGTATTTCAAGCTTAAATAAGCATCAAATCGCTCATTTAAGGGGCGGAGCTCCGGAGCTCCTCCCGCTTTAAATGGCCGGATCTCTGGAGCATGATATTAGAGGGTAGGAAAATCACTAGTTACGACATTTTTATTGTAGAAGATAGAAATGGTGCTTTTTTAATCATTGCTTTTCATTGCTTGCAAATATTGACAACTTTAACTTTTTAAAAATTGACATTTACGATGTAAAATTATTAAATTATTAAAATAATAATTGTTAAAACAAAGTAATGTAGAATTTTAAAACAAACAGCGGTTGATCAAAATTTATTACATTATTGGTCAGCTAAACATTAAATATTTCAAATCGTGGGGGTCACGCAAAACCAGGTGTAATTTGTCGATAAAATGATTAAATTTTAAAAAGTCACTTGATCAACGATCAAAAATTTATGATCTAGGATTTTTAATTTAAAAATTTTATTAAAGTAAAAATTAAAATTTCGCTCTTCGTGCCAAAACTCAGTTAAATAAAATAGTGTTTTCCACAGCGAGAGTAGATATGAAAAAAAATGTTTAATTCACCTATATTATCGGCAGATATCTCGCCTAACGGTCTTACTTTTAAAAGTCATATAAATCCTTTAAACTCAAACGTAATGTTTTAAAAAATGCGTTCACAACTGTCTACTTGTTCTCCCACTTGGCGTCTTTCACAGTTTTGAGTAGAAAATTATAGCCTTATGCGAATTCCCAGCTTCCGCCGCCGCACCTGGACGTTTTCCGGACGCGGTAGTCGATTAATTGGTCATCCTTGCCGAGGACGTCGAAAAGACGACCCTCGTCCCGACGATCCCTCCCCTTCCTCAGCTTGTAAATGGTAGCGCCTGAAGGGTGCTGGATTTTACCGAAGATATCTGGAGGAAGTGGTTGCGTATAAACTACACCGAACGTCATTTGAATTAACCCATAAATCAAAGCACTTTATGCATTCAATAGACGTTTTATCTGTTGTTTTTTAGACAACCATAGAATAGGGTAGTGCATTTAATTTCGGCAGTTTTTTGTTGTTTCGATGTAACTTTTCACTGTATGGCCCGATTTTTATGTTTATTAGCTCATTTTGAAGCTTTCACGATACTGGGTTGGGTCACAAAAGTTTCACTGTACGAAAGTAGTTTTTTTTTACTTAATTAAATCAGTTTTTAAAAAAAATGCTAAATTGCCGAAATTAAATGTGTGCATTTAATTGTGCCGAAATTAAATGTGTGCACTTTACAAACAATCGATTGTTCCTCAGTCAAAAAATCATCATTTTCAAAAATTTAAAAGCCTATCATTATCTCCAGACAGTTTTCTTTAATTTAAGTATCTACTTGTTGTTCAACGTGTAACTGGCAAAAAGTTACAGCTAAAATGCCAAATGGTATCAAAATGAGCAAAATTTGGGAAAAAGTGCATTTAATTTGGGCACTTTTTAAAAGGACCCCTTTAATCGAGTTTAAGTGCAGTGCTATGACCCTTACACATTTCAACGTTGTCTTTTAACTATTTACAACTACAATTTAACACCCGACCACTTAATTTTAAGCTACTTTACTCGCATTTTTATTTTTATCGTTTTAAATAAATTTTGAAAAACATTTAATTTACAAAAAATTTTGACAAAATAATCTGTGACATTATTCTTTAATTATTCATGAAGTTAGTACAAAAATAGTTCGGAGCTCCGCTGCTTCGGGGATTGCTCCGGAGCTCCTTGCAAAAACGAAGCCCCGGTGCGCGGAGCTCCGGGGGACTTTACTAGTAAGAAAAATATCGGATAAATTTAAACACAATTTCGGTGGGACATTTGACACCAAAAAATTATCATGCGGACAGAAAACTTCGATTTTGCATCATACTCATTCTTTCCTTATTAAGAAGTATCTAATAAATTTATCGCGAAAATTTTTTCATACAAATAATTTCTCCACAAACACAAAAAAATTATTTTTAAAAAATTTTGAACACCTTCCTTTTCATTACAATAATATTAAAAACATACAACAAGTCTTATCATTTTTATATGATTCAAAAAGAACAATTTTAGTGTTTTTTAGTCATGTTTGATTGTGTATTCATTCCCAATATATCTTGTTTTTTGATAAAAAAATGAAAAATTGCAAATAAAAACGGTAAATTTAAAGAAAACAGTAAAAAATAATAATAAATTTTGGGAAACAAAATATCAAAACAAACATTTTTTGTAAAGAAACTAAACTAAAAATTTATAATTTGTATGTTTATTTGATGAAAAACAAAAAAAATGTTATAACTGGGATTCTTAACAAATACTGCATCAATCTTAAAAATTAAGGTATCAAAAGAAAGTAAAAAGTTTTCGCTTTTTAAGTGAATTATTTTAAACTTTGGTTTTTTTATCCAATGATCAATTTTTTAAATACAAAATTACCAAAAAAAAACGCATTTTTGGAAGTATATATCTTCTAAACCACTAAATATATTTTAACGAAAAATTTGTGGGTTCTTGAAGGCAGGATAAGGTTTTCGCAAAAAGTTTGAATCTGTGCCGCACCTTTACACCTAGGTACTTTCTCATAAATAAAGTGAAATCCTTTAAAAATAGGAATTTCAATAGGTTCCCTCGTTTCTAAGATTTTTTTAATATGAGGAAAATATTATTAAGCAAATTCTAAAAAATTAAGATTTTGCGATTTTAAATTTTGGTCTAAGCAGTCAAATTCCCGCGATACATGGCTAAATAAAGTTGATTTAAAGTAAGAGAGTATTTTTTATACTTAAAAGAATATATATTTGCTCGAAAATAGGGTACCCATTTTTATATTTAGTCTCTTGGAGAATATTTTGCTGGAAAAACATGCGTAATAAAGCACAAAAAGAAGTGATTTCTCCCCCTATCCTATGTTTAGACAGAGAGCATGCAGACTAGTATGAAGTGATGAAATGGTCATATTTTGATTATAAGAAATAAATAAGTATCTGGGTTTGTGCAGTTGCTAACTGAATAAAAAATATCTACCATTATGAAAATTATTCTCCTATACAATGAACTAATTACACAAAAAAAGATGCATTTTTCCTATATACTGATACAATAACAATGAAAAAATCATGCCCACTGCAATCCTTGACAAGCACAAAATCACCATTTTTTTTCAAATAGTTATTTTTTATGCATAAAAAGATAAGCTTCAAATTTAGTGGCAGTGGCACTGGCAATTTTATTAAACTCAAACTCAGACGTAAAACTAATTTTAGTGTGCTAAAAAACTTATTATATTCAAACAAAAAGGCATTTAACATAGCATTCTGATCAAAATAAGGCACCTTTAAATCGAACAAAATAAAAACATCATCAATATACCTACGATAAAAAATAGTTTTTAAAAAATTAGAACAAAAACCATTAAGAAACTGAGACTCAAGTATAACTAAATATAAATCACTTACTGACACTGAAATAGAATTTCCCATATAGGTACACCGTAATTTTGACTTAACAGCTTATTGTCATACTTTAAAAAACTATTGTTTAAAACACACTTAAATAAGTTAACTATAGTTTGAATAGGAACACTATTAAATAATGATGCATTTTCGCTCTAGGACCGTTCAGAATTAGACAAAATATTAGGAAGCTCATTTAAAATAAAACAAGTGTAAACGTTGTCAAACAAACTGATTACATCAATATTATTAGTTAATAGTTTCACCGAAGCCGAATTAGATGTGCTAGCCTGTGGCCCGAATTTTTGTTTGCCACCCAAGCGAATTCCTGTTCTTAAAACAATAAGTCGAATCGGCTTTGGTCAAAGTTGGCAAAAATTCGGACACCAAAATACCTAATGAAGCTTTGCGTGCTCAAGTTTCGTCGTGTCTAAGTCATAATTCGCTTATAAATAATAAGAATGCTACAATATATAATAAGATTCAAGTAGTAGTATTTGATTTAAGAAAGAAAACGTTCGATGAAAACTTAGTATTTGCAGCCGCCGACAAGGGTTCCAAAACAGTAATATTACAAAAATCAGTGTATTCTTCAAAAATGTCGGTCCTTTTCTCTAATCAAAATTTATTCACTAAAACCACAAAAACTAAAATAAAAACTGCTTATGAAATGAAATCTGTGCTTTCTTCTTTTTTATCCACCAATATTATTCTTAGTATTTTACCGAGTTTTGATAGAAGTATAATTCCAAATCCTTGTGGTTTAATCAAGGTTCATAAACCCAACAATCCTGTCAGAGTTATCATTCCTATGTATGGGTCCATGTTTTATCACATCGCGAAACAATTAGATTCAGTTTTAAAACCAGCTGTTCAACTTTTGGAATATCGTATATCGTCTGTTGCTAGTTTTATATCTGAGCTTAGGCAAGTTTTAGTTAAGCCTAGTTATATTATGGTTAGTATCGATATAATCAGTTTGTTTCACAACTTTGACACTTGTTTTATTTTAAATGAGCTTCCGAATATTTTGTCTAATTCTTTTTTTCTTTTTTCCCTATTCGGAACATTTCCGAATAGGGAAAAAATCCGACAGATATCCGAGATTACTTAAAATCCGATTAGCGTCAAACAGAATCCGAAACAAAATGGTAATGTCGGGAGGAAAATTTAAAGGTTCCGAAAATTTGGACGGGGTATTCATTAGGCCGTCACAAACTAATGAACAAAGAATAGAACTTAAAAACTAATTAATACTAAAAAACAAATCTTAGAGAATGATAAGTCAAAGCGCATTTCTATTCGTTACACGGAAGAGGGCAATCCATATTTACATACGGTTAACCCCAAAAAAGACGTAAGTCAATCTGTTGTAGAGTTAAAGCGCGAACCGATTATATTAAAATTAACAAGCAATTAAACTTTTTATATTTTAATGCAAGAAGCGCAAAAAAATCCTTGAACGAGTTGGATTGTTTAGTGTCTGGAGAGGATCAAACTTTTGGTGATTTAGATTGATCATTTTGTAACGGAAACATGGTTCTAATGGCTCAGTGACAAGCGACGCTATAAAATAGATTAGGCAAATATAATATATTTTTAGATATGATCGTTCGGAACAAGAAGGTGGGGGGGGAGTATGCATACAATCAAAATGTGAATTAAACGCTATAAACATTAAAATTAATGATGAATTTAATAATATTGAAATCGTTGCTATTGATATTAAAGTCATCAACAAAACTAAAATTAGATTAATATGTCTTTATAGAAAACCACAAACTACTAAATTCGAAGACTTGCTTATTTTTGAATTATTTCGTGAAATAACGGAAAATTTTCAAGGTTCCATTTTAATCACTGGCGATTTCAATTTGCCGGGTTTTAACTGGATTACTTTTAAACTAGAATCTAATAATCAAAATAAAATTGAGTGGATAAATTTTTTTTAATGAACTTGCAGTTACAAAATTAGTTAAAGAACCAACACGTAACAAAAACATTTTAGATTTAATTCTGACTAATGATACTGAAATTCTGAAAGAATTGGTAACTTTACCAGGGTTTTCAACTTCAGACCATAATTCAATCAAATTTTCAGTTAATTATGAATATTTTGACACGAATAATCAACCAACTGAAAAACTTGTTCCTGATTTTTCTAAAGTAAATTATGAAATGCTGTCTTTTTTTTTATTAGCAATAAATTGGGATCAACTTTTTTCTGACTGTAATAATAGTGAAGAATT
>JASAMX010023689.1:0-11940 GCA_030248175.1 Microlaimidae sp. YZB2_3 | reverse complement strand
AGCATAATCGAGAATGAAATTCAGGTGAGGGGGCAATTTAGCATCTACGTGCAAAAAATCAGCTCCAAATATTCACCACAGGAAAAAATTTTTGGGGGACCCCAAAAAAAAAAAAACAAAAAAACAAAAAAAAGTTAAGCAAATTAAGCTTTTTAGTATGAAATTCAGGTATGTTTAGCAAAAGTTTTTAGGTTTTTAATATCAGAAAAATATGGGTAATATTTTAGTTATGTAAAATGTTTAGATTTTTAATTGGCTAAAAAACTATTAAAGGTTTTGTTGATTTCGATGACGCCATCAACAACGGTTAACCGCGCAGTGACTTAACCCATTTAATATAAGGGAAAGAGCGCTCCGCGCTCTTCCCTGATTATATGACGGCATTAAAGCCTTCGGAAATACTCGAATCTCAAAAACATTGTCGAAAATAATATATTCACCATGTACACAACATCATACTTCACATTATTGAATTGCAAGGCGGTGCTACCAAAAATATATAATATACCGAAAAATGTGCAACTCCTATATAAAAAAGTACGGAAAAGTAGGCCATTATATTGAGCCTCTCCATTTAAATGACACTCTCCACTATAATGGCATAGTAGCCATTTTAAATCGGCGAGTTAAAATGGAGAGGAAGCTATTATAATAGCCATTATTTATTTAATTTCACTTCATATATATACTCACAAGTGTAATACTGTCCGGGCCGCAAGAGTTTTCGCGTGTCGGTTTAAAAATCTTTTGTCTATTTTATTTCGTCTAATTTAATCAAAAATATATAATATACCAAAAAATGTGCAACTCCTATATAAAAAAGTACGGAAAAGTAGGCCATTATAATAAGCCTCTCCATTTAAATGACACTCTCCACTATAATGGCATAGTAGCCATTTTAATTCGGCGAGTTAAAATTGAGAGGAAGCTATTATAATAGCCAGTTATTCATTTAATTTCACTTCATATATACTCACAAGTGTAATACTTTTGGGGCCGCACGAGTTTCTGCGTGTCGGACAGTATTAAACTAATATGGGAAAACTCGTGCGGCCCGGACAGTATTACACTTGTGAGTATATATGAAGTGAAATTAAATCAATAAATGGCTATTATAATAGGTTCCTCTCCATTTTAACTCGCCGAATTAAAATGGCTACTATGTCATTATAGTGGAGAGTGTCATTTAAATGGAGAGCCTCAATATAATGGCCTACTTTTCCGCACTTTTTTATATAGGAGTTGCACATTTTTCGGTATATTATATATTTTTGGTGCTACCATGTTTTAAACAACAAATTTATGGTTAAAAATAGGCTGATTACGAACATTTTGTTTTTATTTGTATTTTTGTGCAATATTACATTGTATTTTTTTATTAATTAGTCACTGGTACAATAAAATACAATTGAATAAGAAATTCATTTCTATATTAGTTCTACTAAACAAGTAAAAAATTGCAATGTTGTTTAGACATTATTTTTATTAAAAATTTAACATATATAATATGCATCATGCTAAGTACTATGCTTTATATATACGCTTAAATAATTTGCAACATTCAAACATATTATTTCAACGTAACTATGCCTCTGATTTTTCGAGAAAAAAAAGAAATCATGCGTTATTTTTTTTTGGAACATTTTTTATTCTATCAGCTTTGCGGGTTTCGGAGCCCGTCTGCGGGCTCTGGAACGCGTCCTACCGGCCCGCGGTTTATGGCTCAGCTCCAAAAGATCTTTCCCACGGAGCTTAAATCTTTAATCATGCCGCTTACCGCCGGTTGAAGTCTGTGGAACGCGTCCTGCGTCCTGCGGCCTGCGTCCCGCGGGTTGCTGGAACGCGTCCTGCGGCCTGCGTCCCGCGGGTTGCTGGAACGCGTCCTGCGGCCTGCGTCCCGCGGGTTGCTGGAACGCGTCCTGCGTCCCGCGGGTTGCTGGAACGCGTCCTGCGTCCCGCGGGTTGCTGGAACGCGTCCTGCGTCCCGCGTCCCGCGTCCCGCGGGTTGCTGGAACGCGGCCCGAGCCGCGTCCCAAGAATTTAGAAAACCCGCGCGACTCGTGGAACGCGGGTTCGGACGCGGGCTCCACCTGTGTCCTCTCTTAATATATATTACTATTTATAAATAACGTGTAATCAGATATAATAAAGGTGTTTCATTTCATTTCATTTCATTACAATCTTCAGGCCGCGGGACGCGTTCCAATGGGAAGCTACCTTTGTGCGGCACTGTAGATAATGCAAAGCGGTTGTACGCGCAGCTGATTGCGGTCGCAGTTGTCTGCATAAATTGCGCATTTCTGGTGCCAAGATGTACTGAAAAATTAACAGTTCCGCGCGAATTTTTCAGGGTACGGGATCTTTAGAGCCTAAAGCAGGGAACTTGAAGCCATTAGAAATTTTTGGGAATTCGGAGCCATGAGCAATGGCAACTTGGAGTCTTTAAGAAAAAATTGGTTTAGGCTTAGATTTATAGGTTTCGTTTAGGCTTAGGTTTAAGCAATTTTTAATTTTGGTTCGAAGTTTCCATATCCGCACAAAAAAAATCCCCACTTACGGCTCCATTTAAGTTTCCTGGGCCTAAATCTTTTCTTTGCCTCGATTTCACTTATGTGAGAAACAAGGGTTGCAACAAAAATTAATTACCAACGCATTAATAAGTTACTGATGTTATTTATGTGAGTTTATTTTAATTAGGCAAAGAGTATATCAAGCTTTTCATTTTAGTCAAGACATAAACATAATATTTTTTGCTATTATAAACTCGCTTCCTCTATTAGATTTCTATCTCCACCTAATTTTAAAGCTTGTGCTAATGAAGAATAGTGACAGATTTTGTTCCGTGTATTTTGCTCCATTTTGCTTATTTTTAGAAAGGTTACATGTTTAATAAGGCTGGATTTGGATTCAATTTACATATATCAACGTATATCAATTTACTTTATAATCATTAACTTCTATAATTCCTTAACATTCTAAGTTTTGTTTTTTGTTTATAATTCACCTTGTGATTAGTTTTTTTTTTTAAGAATTAATTAAGAGCTTGTTTATAAATTTTTACCCTTTAACACGGTAAGGAAATTTTGGAACCGCAAGCAAATAGCTTACAGCCAGAAGTATTTTGGAAATTGGGGCCGTGAAAATAGGTACTTAGAAAGAAATAGGAGTTATTGGAGCCGACAAGAGAGAGCTTGGAGCCGTTTAGATTAGATTTAGGAATACGTTTTAGCGATTTCACGATGGTCAAACCCTTCAATATAAGTTGAAATTGTTTAGTGTTAAATCTTCGCAGAGTTATGACGTTATAGAATCACTTTTAGCCAATTAGCACTTGAAAAAAAAAGATTTCTGATTGATTGGAGATCAATTTGTTTCCCAAGCACCAATTGGCTGAAACATCTCCTCACACAACCATTCCCACAGAAAAAACATATATAACGTGATCATAAATACTCTATGATAATTTGAGGGTCCTTAAACTCCGGACGTGTTCGCACTTTTAGCTCCAAGTTCTCAACTTTCGGTTTTAATTTTCCTATTTTTGGCTTCAAGTTCGGCTCGATTTAGGGTCGATGGAGCCTAGGGGACTTGGACCTGGAACTTGGAGCCAAAAATAGGGAACTTGGAGCCGTAAGTGGGGAACTTGGAGCCGTAAGTTGGGAACTTGGAGCCAAAAATAAAAATTGCTAAAACGTGTACCTAAGCCTAAGCGAAACCTAAATTTTATCCCAAACCAATTTTTTCTGAAAAGCTCCAAGTTCCCATTGCTCGTGGCTCCAAGTTCCCAAAAACTTTCGATGGCTCGAAGTTCCCTGCTTGTGGCTCTAAAGACCCCGTACCTTCGGCTCGAGGTACCTTAGGTTCCAAAGACCCTAAATCACTTAAAGTCAAAATAAACAACATAGTTTGGGGTTAGGGTTGAACTTAGGCTTAGGAATATATTTTCCCGATATCAAAGATGCGGCTTTTAGTTTTCTGGCTCTAAGTTCCTTCGGTTTCAACGACCCAAAAATCTCCAGTGCTGGTGCTCAAATGTAGCAAGTTAAAATCAAGCCAACTTTTTTCTGGCTTAAAAAAATTTGTGCAAAATTTTAGTGAGTTATATTTTCTAGCTCTACTGTGGAATTACAGCAAATTTTTCATAGTTAAAAATTTCAAATTTCAGAAAACGAAAATTCGGCATTGATTTCTGAACGATTGGGAAAACCTGGAGCCAAAAAAAAACCTGAAGCCCAAAATTAATAATTTACAACCAAAAGTGGAAAACTTGGAGTTAAAATTTAAAATTGCTAAAACATATACTTAGAACTTAGTTTTTTTTTAATTTTTGAGTTTTAAGTTCTGATTTTTGCGACTCTAACTTTCAAATTTATTTTTAAGAAAATTATTTTATGGCTCTAAGTTACTTACTTACGGTTCCGAAGACGAAATTGACCTCATGATGTAAAAAATGATTGTTTTAAAAATGTTTGAACAACACGCACAAACTGTTTATGTTGTTTGTTTGAATGGGCGGGATTTCCAGAGCCATAAGTAAGGAAGTAAGTAAGTAAGTAAGTAAGGAAGGAAGTAAGTAAGTAAGTAAGTAAGTAAGTAAGTAAGTAAGGAAGTAAGTAAGGAAGTAAGTAAGGAAGTAAGTAAGTAAGTAAGGAAGTAAGTAAGTAAGTAAGTAAGTAAGTAAGTAAGTAAGTAAGTAAGTAAGTAAGTAAGTAAGTAAGTAAGTAAGTAAGTAAGTAAGTAAGTAAGTAAGTAAGTAAGTAAGTAAGTAAGTAAGTAAGTAAGTAAGTAAGTAAGTAAGGAAGTAAGTAAGTAAGTAACTTGGGTCCGTCGGAAATTTTCCGGAACTTAAAGCCGGGAACAGTAGGAACTTATAGCCTTTAATAAAAAATGGGTTGGGATTAGATTTAGGCCTACCTTAGGCTTAGGTTTAGGTTGCAGCGATTTTGACTTTTGGCTTCAAGGTCCTAAATAACTGATTTGGTATGGCTTATTTTGGTGTGTAAAACACTTCTATTTGGTTTTCTTTTTTTCTTTTTTTTGGGTGCATGCAATTTCAGTGCGGTTATTTGCTTGCTTCTGTATGTTCCTGTCGTTTGACAAAATAAATAAAAATAAAATAAAAATAGATAAAACTTACGTATCCAACTGTCCAATTTACGGCTCCAAATTCTTTATTTTTGGCTGAAAATTCCAAATTTTCGGCTTCATTGACTCTAAAGTGATTGATTGACTGTTTGATTTTTTAAAATTAAAATCAGCTTTTAAAGTTGAAAATAACAAATTAGCAAAAATAGCTGCTTTTCAATCGTCATTACATGTTATTTGGTTCCTTTAATACACTACAAGCTATATTTTTTATGGATTTGCTTACAATTTTTTTCATATATAACGTCATGGCTCATGAGTCAGAAAATTCAATTTGTTCAGTTGTTCATAACTGTAACAGAAAAATCTGCAATAGCCGATAAATATAAACACTATAGCTTGTTAAGGGACTATAGGAGAAACTAGAAGACCTGTTAGTTGGATCTGTTAAAACACGCAATTAGTACTTCGTTTCAAAATCTGTAAAAACATCTCATTGATAAATTTTAAAATTTATGCTTCAATAAATTGTTTACTCGAGCTGTTAGAAATCAAATTTACAGGGTTTTTGGAGCGGTAAGTAGGGAACTTGGAACCATGGGCAAATTTTTGAAAACTTGGAATTCCACAAAAATGGGAATTTCGAGCCTTAAATAACAAATTGGTTTGGGCTTAGAGGTGCGGTGCGGAGTCAAACTTTTTGTCTTCGATTTTGCTTACCCCTGCTCGCTATAACTCACAAAAAATTTTTCAACAAAATATCTCCAGTGGTACAGGAGTTATGACCCCCAAAAAATGGCGTTTTCCGACAATTTTCTACGTGAAAAATTGCCCAATAAGTATATTTAAGTTACAAATTTTGCACTCAAAGAAAGCGGCTACTTTCTACTTTGATTTTATACCTTGATTGCTAAGATTGATGCAGTATTTTTCGAAATATTGCGTTTTTTGTACAAAAACCCTCGATTTTTTCGCTAAAAACACGAAGTGAAGGAAAAAAGATTGTGCAAACTTCATAAAATCACGGCCGTCGTTTGGTGTTTTTAATGAAAAAATCGCGGGTTTTTTGTACGGGAAAGGCAATATTTCAACAAATACTGCACCAATCTTAACGATCAAGGTATCAAATTAAAGTAGAAAGTAGCTGCTTTCTTTCAGTAAATAATTTGTAACGTAATTTGTTATACCCATTGAGAAATCCTTCAGGTACAGAATTGTCAAAAAACGCCATTTTTGGGGGATCATAACTCCTGAACCATTGGAGATATTTTGTTGAAAAAACTTTTTTGGGCTTTTGGGGATAAGTGAAGAGGTTTTCGCAAAAAATTATTAAAATCGAAGACAAATAGTTTGACTCCGCAACGCACCTTTAAGCCTAGGTGTCGACTCATATTTAGGTATAGATATTAGTGATTCTAGCTTTCTGTTTCTAATTCCTGGCTACGGCGCCAAGCTTCTTATTTTTAACTTCAATTTCCAGCTTTATTCCTTCGGATTTTTCGCTAATGTCACAATTCCCGTTGTGTTAATGTTTCAGAAACATGACGCTTTTAAATGCGAGTTGTAATGTAACACTGTCGAGCGATGGTGTAACGCAGCACGTCAGTCAATGAGGTACTGAGGCTGGAAATTACAATTTTATGTCCTGTATCGCTCCAGTCCAGTACCGGTTTTTAGCCAAAAAACCACACTAGAACCAAAAGTTGGAAAATAAATGTAGAATAAAAAAAACTTTTGTACGTCTTTTAAACGACGGGTGTTTTAAGCACATGGATTTCGTTAAAAATCGAAGTATTTAAATAACATCTTGCAGGAAAAGCCTCGATCAATAAAAGTTAAATTTTTATCATGGTTCCGTTTTAACCATTAATATATAAATTAGGCTATTTTTCCAAATAATAAATTCGGTAAAAATACTTTTGTTCAACTTCATTTGTTTTTTTAAAAAAAATTAGTTTAAACGTTATTGTCAAACAGATTTAATTGTTTGACACTTTTAAAGATTGATTGAAATTTTTCTGTTTTTAATGGTTTATTTTTGGTGATTAAACTATTTATTTGATCTGATTCGATGCGGAAAACGGGTTGAAATCTTTTATGATTTAGAGTCAATGGAGCCTTGGGAACTTGGAGCCGAGACTAAAGATGGGAACTTGGAGCCGAAAGTAAAAATCGTTAAAACGTTTTCCTAAGCCAACGCGAAGCCTAAATCTAACCCCAAACCATTTTTTTTCTTAAAGGCTCTAAGTTCCCATTGCTTGTGGCTTCAAGCTCCGAAAAATTTTCGATTGCTCAAAGTTTCCTGCTTGAGGCTCTAAAGACCCTGTGCTTCTTTTATTAAACTAGATTTTTCTTTGGTTTCTTTAAAAATTTAGTGTTAATTTTACTCTTAATTATCACAATATCCACCGTAAATTTATCGACTCCAAAGTCGACATATTACAAAAACTCTTCTGTCCCATTAATATTTCGTTATTCAACATTGTTTAGCGTATTGTATATTTAACTGAAAAAAGGATCAAATTATGGCGTCAAAACCGAGTTCAGCGCGAGCCAGTCAACAAAACAGCACTTCGGCTGAAAAATATCTTGGGAAAATTACATTTCAGCTGGACTACGATTTTAATAAGAGCCAGGTAGGAGAACCCGAAACTTATATAAATGCGTTTAAATTCGAAAACGTAAAAATACCATTTCTCGCTTAAAATCTTTTAAAATTGTTTTAGATAATAGGCACCTTGCACTGGAACTCGGTTTATACATGAAGTATGCAAAATACATAAGCGTCACCATAATGGATAATTACCGTATCTCCTACTTATCTTTCGTAGTATGCAGATCAATGGGCCGAAAGGCGCGAAATTTCGATCGGTTGATCTGCATAGTAGGAGATACGGTAATTATTCATTATGGTGACGCTTATGTATATTGCATACTTCATGTATAAACCGAGTTCCAGTGCAAGGTGCCTATAAAAAATTTTTATAGTACAGATTACGATATGTATTTTGATTTAGAATTAGAGTAGGATTTGCAATTTTTTGCAGCAAACTGATTTAGTTCTTGTTTTAGTTGTTTTTGGTTTAAAGATGATGCAATGCAATGAACGTTAATTTATTTTTTAAGACCCCCAAATTTTTAACTAGGGACCCAATCCAAAATATTACAGTTTTATTTTTGTTAAAAAATATATTGAGTAAGAGCTTTTAAATATCGTCCGAGCTTGGCTCAAAAAGCTTATGTTTTTTTTTTCAATATTTGTCCAAATATTGTTGAAAAATTAAAAACTAACAGCAGTTCGCAACTAAAACCAAATAGGTTAGGAATGATCAAAAAAAAGACTGCCAAATAATAATGAATACGCGTACTAAAGTTTTTAAAAACTCAATAACTGTCAGGAAGTGTCAGATCTAACAAGCAATTTTTTGCATAAAATCCGTCATCTAATATTAAATGGAAATAATGATTTTTTTTTCCTTTTTAAAAAAAAATAAATAGATTAGCAATTTGTTTTTGTGATAATGTTCATTTTTTTATGTTTTTATTCACAAAATTATAAAAATAATGCAATAAACAAGAATAAATTGCTTTTATTTTAGAAAACATTAGCAAAATTTAAGATTTAAATTAAAAGCAAAATTTAATTGAAAATTAAACGAACAGCTCTAAATTTACAATTTTAAAAGTTTTTTTTTAGTGTCAGTAATGTTTTAGCCATTCCAAATAATTAGAAATAAACTGTTTGGTGGTGGCACAAAAATGAGAGATGTTTGTTTATAAACCGACATTTAATAAAATTTGCAGTTCAAGAATGTTATCAGACTTTTAGCACCATTGTAAACAAGTTATTTCAGTTGAAAAGTCGTTTCGTTAAAGAACTTTCGGCTCTTTATTAGACGCTTCCTTACGCTTCCTTTGAGTTTAAAATAGCAATACGTTTTATGTCCATATACTTCGTTCAGTTACGTATTGTTATTTTAAACTCAAAGGAAGCGTAAGGAAGCGTCTAATAAAGAACCGAAATTTCTTTAACGAAACGAGTTTTCAACTGAAATAACTTAGTATGTTTACAATGGTGCTAAAAGTCTGATAATATTCTTGAACTGCAAATTTTATTAAATTTCGGTTTATAAACAAACATCTCTCATTTTTGTGCCACCACCAAACAGTTCATTTCTAATTATTTGGAATGGCTAAAACATTACTGACACAAAAAAAGAACTTTTAAAATTGTAAATTTAGAGCTGTTCGTTTAATTTTCAATTAAATTTTGCTTTTAATTTAAATTTTAAATTTTCCTCATGTTTTCTAAAATAAAAGCAATTTATTCTTGTTTATTGCATTATTTTTATAATTTTGTGAATAAAAATATAAAAAAATAAAATGAACATTATCACAAAAATAAATTGCTAATCTATTTATTTTTTTTTAAAAGGAAAAAAATCATTATTTCCATTTAATATTAGATGACGAATTTTATGCAAAAAATTGCTTGTTAGATCTGACACTTCCTGACAGTTATTGAGTTTTTAAAAACTTTAGTACCCGTATTCATTATTATTTGGCAGTCTTTTATTCTAATCATTCCTAACCTATTTGGTTTTAGTTGCGAACTGCTGTTAGTTTTTAATTTTTCAACAATATTTGGACAAATATTGAAAAAAATACATAAGCTTTATGAACCAAGCTCGGACGATATTTAAAAGCTCTTACTCAATATATTTTAACAAAAATAAAATTGTAATATTTTAGATTATGTCTCAAGTTAAAAATTTGAGGGTCTTAAAATATAGTTTAACGTTCATTGCATCGCATCATCTTTAAACCAAAACAAAAACTAAATCAGTTTGCTGCAAAAAATTGCAAATCCTACTCTAATTCTAAATCAAAATACATACCGTAATCTGTACTATAAAAATTTTTTATAGGCACCTTGCACTGGAACTCGGTTTATACATGAAGTATGCAATATACATAAGCGTCAGCATAATGAATATTTACCGTATCTTCTACTATGCAGATCAACCGATCAAAATTTCGCGCCTTTCGGCCCATTGATCTGAGTACTACGAAAGAATAATTGGGAGATACAGTAATTATTCATTATGGTGACGCTTGTATTTGCATACTTCATGTATAAACCGAGTTCAAGTGTATTGTGTAAAACAATTTTAAAAGATTTTAAGCGAGAAATGGTATTTTTACGTTTCGAATTTAAACGCATTTATATAAGTTTCGGGTTCTCTTACCTGGCTCTTATTAAAATCGTAGTACAGCTGAAATGTAATTTTCCCAAGATATTTTTCAGCCGAAGTGCTGTTTTGTTGACTGGCTCGCACTAAACTCGGTTTTGACGCCATAATTTGATCCTTTTTTCAGTTAAATATACAATACGCTAAACAATGTTGAATAACGAAATATTAATGGGACAGAAGAGTATTTGTAATATGTCGACTTTGGAGTCGATAAATTTAAGGTTGATATATTGTGATAATTAAGAGTAAAATTAACACTAAATTTTGAAACAAACCAAAAAAAAAATCTAGTTTAATAAAAGAAGCACAGGTTATTTAAGCCTCAAGCAGGGAAACTTTGAGCAATAGGAAATTTTTCGGAGCTTGAAGCCACAAGCAATGGGAACTTAGGCCTTTAAGAAAAAATGAGTTTGGGTTTGATTTTAGGCTTCGCGTTGGCTTAGGAAAACGTTTTATCGATTTTTATTTTTCGGCTCCAAGTTCCCATCTTTAGTCTCGGCTCCAAGTTCCCAAAGCTCCATTGACCCTAAATCATAAAAGATTTCAACCCATTTTCCGCATCGAATCAGATCAAATAAATAGTTTAATCACCAAAAATAAACCATTAAAAACAAAAAAGTTTCAATCAATCTTTAAAAGTGTCACACAATTAAATCTGTTAACAATAACGTCAAAACTAATTTTTTTTTCAAAAAAATTAAGTTAAACAAAAGTAATTTTACCGAATTTATTATTTGGAAAAATAGCCTAATTTATTTATTAATGGTTATAACGGAACCATGGTAAAAATTTGAACTTTTATCAATCCAGGCTTTTTCTGCAAGATGTTATTCAAACACATCGATTTTCAACGAAATCCATTTACTTAGAATACCCGTCGTTTAAAAGACGTACAAAAGTTTTTTTTATTATACATTTATTTTTAAACTTTTGGTTCTAGTGTGGTTTTTTGGCTGAAAAAACCGGTACTGGACTGGAGCGATACAGGACTTGAACCGGTAATCTCCAGCCTCAGTACCTCATTGACTGACGTGCTGCGTTACACCATCGCTCGACAGTGTTACATTACAATTCGTATTTATAAGCGTCATATTTCTGAAACATTAACACAACGGGAATTGTGACATTAGCGAAAAATCCGAAGGAATAAAGCTGGAAATTGAAGTTAAAAATAAGAAGCTTGGCGCCGTAGCCAGGAATTAGAAACAGAAAGCTAGAATCACTAATATCTATACCTAAATATGAGTCGACACCTAGGCTTAAAGGTGCGTTGCGGAGTCAAACTATTTGTCTTCGATTTTAATAATTTTTTGCGAAAACCTCTTCACTTATCCCCAAAAGCCCAAAAAAGTTTTTTCAACAAAATATCTCCAATGGTTCAGGAGTTATGATCCCCCAAAAATGGCGTTTTTTGACAATTCTGTACCTGAAGGATTTCTCAATGGGTATAACAAATTACGTTACAAATTATTTACTGAAAGAAAGCAGCTACTTTCTACTTAATTTGATACCTTGATCGCTTAAGATTGGTGCACTATTTGTTAGCAATACGTAGTTATGTAGTTACTCGTTCAGTTCATGCTGCTATTGCTCATCAAAT
>JASAMX010023688.1:0-20364 GCA_030248175.1 Microlaimidae sp. YZB2_3 | reverse complement strand
TTCGTTCAGTTACGTATTGCTATTAACATAATTGATCTGCATGTAAGACTGAAAATTCCATTTATTTGAATAGATTTGTATAACATAAGTATGAATATTATTTTTGCTAAACCTATTGAAAATTCTTGTAATACGTTCATTTCCAACAGCACAACGGTTCTTTGGATATAGCAATTGTTTCAATTTTTCAAAACAAAAAAATTTATAAATTGTCTTATTTTTTATTCCGTTTAGAAAATTATGGATCACACTAAAGAAAAAATTATACATGTAAAGGTAGAAACTCCTGAAACGAAACCTGAATTAACAAAAGAACTTGAAATAGAGTTGGATGAAGTGAACACACATATGTTTGATACACAGGATGACGATGATTTAGAAGAATTCGAAGGCTTGCCGCCATCTTTACCCGAGCCCAAGATATTCTGGCCGAACTACTTAGATGAAAAAATTAGCAAATTATGTAAGTAAAAAAGGTTATGGACGGGGTTATTAGAACCGTAAAGAGAACTTGTAGCGGTCAAAATTTTTTGGAAACTCGGAGCCGCGAAAATGGGCGCTTGGACTCAAAAGTATATGTTGTGCTTTGAGAAGCAAGTAATGTGCTATCCAAACAGTTTATATATTTAAATTAGTTTTTTGTGAAAAAACTTTTGGCTTTGAGTGCGAAACAATTTTTTTAATTAAAATTTGATTTTAGAGATGTAAAAATTACTTTTATTTTCACTCAACTTTGGAAACAAGATGGTCAAAACCAACCTCATTCAAACAGAAGTGGTCTAGTGTTAAAAATCTCCACAAAACTATGACGCTGTAAAATCAGTTTCAGCCAATGAACGAGCGCCATGAGTAAAAAAATTTCCAATGAACAGGAATGACCGACCTTTTTTAAGGCTCTCCCACTTTGATTTCCACAAAACAAGCTTTAATTACTAGCCTTGAAAGATGCTCTAAGAATAGAGCAGGAAAAAGGGCGATTTTTCCCCGGGCGTATGTTTAGACAGAAAAATATGGACTAGTCTGAGATGGACATTATGTGGACTATAGGAAATTCGCATTTGGTTTGGGCAGCTGCTCACTAAATAAAAATTTCTACCATATAATAATGATTTGTTTATACATTGATCTAATCACACAGCACTGTTGCATTTTTTTAGTTTGATGAAATGTCAATTTAAAAAATCATACTCACAGCAATCTTTGACAAGCGCGAAATCGCCACTTTTTCAATTAGAAGGTTATATTTGTATGTGTAAGAAACAACTATAAATTTAAAAAAGTGACGATTTCGCGCTTGTCAAAGATTGCTGTGAGTATGATTTTTTAAATTGACATTTCATCAAACTAAAAAAAATGCAACAGTGCTGTGTGATTAGATCAATGTATAAACAAATCATTATTATATGGTAGAAATTTTTATGTAGTGAGCAGCTGCCCAAACCAAATGCAAATTTCCTATAGTCCACATAATGTCCATATTAGCCTAGGCCACATCTTTTCTGTCCAAACATACGCCCGGGGAAAAATCGCTCCTTTTTCCAGCTCTATTCTTAGAGCATTTTTCAAGGCTAGTCTACCACTTTTTTTGAATTAAATTAAAAAATAGCCTAATAAACTATAGTTTTAGCTGCGCAATGACATATGTTTATAATTATTCCGTTGCCGAGATATACTTTTTTAAATAAAAAATAATACGAAGAAGAAGATGAATTTAAATAACAAAATTTACCCACGTTGTGTAATTATAGTTAGTGCGGTGCAGTTGCGCTCCAGACAAAGTTTACCTACGTTCTCCAAATATAGTTGGCGCGATGCATGCGCCAATGATTGCAATTATAATTTTTAAAGTAAAAATAATATTAATAATAATAAGATGATGAACACGAATTACAAAATCTACTCACGTTTTCTAAGTATAGTTGGCGCGATGTCGTGGGTTAAATTGCAGTGTGGCACTCCCGCACCACCAATGATTACTGGCGCGTGGCGCTCTCGCGCCACGGACGCTTATTATTATTTTTTAATAAATAAAACATTGAATTAATTTTGTCATCAGTAATGCAAGAAATTAAAAAAAATACTCTGTTGTTTTCGCCGTGTTTCACGCGGTTAAAGCAGATGGCGCTGGGAACTGGTTCCGTTTCTGCCACCAATTAAAACCGGTCTGCTTTTTTTGTACGGTTTCTATGAGGGGATGTTGGTTGTCTGCTCTGTACAATCCTTATTGTTGCCAAAAGGCTGTTATTGTGTCGTTTGGAGTTTTTATTTGTCTATTTTTCAAATTTTTTATTTTGATCAATAAATCGATAACAAGGACCTAAATGAAAAAATAAACCTTCCTAAGAAAGTTGCGTAATTCTTTCTTCTTTCTAATGAGCTCATGTTTTTTTTTGTCAATCAGTAACGAATGAGGAATATCGCTTTTAAGGATGGAGCGTTGGAATAAATAATAATAATAAGAAGAAGAAGAAGATTCTGAATTTCAGAATTCACCCACGTTCTCTAATAATGGTTGGCGCGGCGCCACGGGGCTAAATCGCCCCGTGGCGCTCCCGCGCCACCCATGATTTATAATTTTATTTAGATTTTTCTGCAATAACGAATATAAAATTATAATTACAATTATTTCAAAGAGTTATTTAAATAATATTTTGACCACTATAAGTTACTCAGTCTGTTTTATTACTGTTATTTAAAACGTTTGGCTTAAGATCTAAGTAAAAAAAAAACTAATTAATAAAGAATAAAGGATGAGAAATAAAGAACAAATTATACGGGATGTGTGTGGATCCAACCTAAATGCATACGTATGCATATTTTTATGCATTTTTATGCATACGTATGCATAAAAATTTTAAAAAATGCATACGTATGCACATACTTTCCGGAAAAATGCATACGTATGCATATAAGTTGAAAAATATGCATACGTATACATATTTTGTCAAATAACAAAAAATTCTTTTTTTATTTCCAAAATATGCATAAAAAACATATGCATTTTTGCAACTTATTTGCATACGTATGCATTTTTCCGAAAAATTTTTGCATACGTATGCCTTTTTTGCATACTTTGTTACGTGGTAAACCGCCGACCCAATTAATTTTTAGATGCTAGGTAGCTCCATAATATCAAGAATATTCTTGATAATATTTAATTTTTGAAATAGGTTTTAAATTGCATTAATTATTAACAGAATTTTTTTGATGAAAATCAAAACGTTACGTCACACGAAAGTCTGATATAAACAACATACCTTCGATTTTTTTGTTGATTCCAAAACTAACAATGCAGTAAAGTTGTAAAGTGATAAAATAAAAACTGCTCCCACGAAGCATATATAGACGGATCTCATATCCAATTTGCTATTGAACTATGATATAACTATTTGATATATTAGTGTGTTGATAATTCTAAATATTTAGTTTTTAAAACTGCCGTTCCTACAGTCATGATGTTCGTCTCCAACGACCATTAGAAAAATATTCCAATGTAAAGCACTAGCTGAGATCTAAAATAACGGAGATTTTTTAGAAACAAAACTTTTTACATTTTGGTTAACACATGTGTTTTGTACACCCTGTAACATTAGGAGAAATTTCTAAGTTAATATAAAACATTTATATTGCAATAACTTTTGCAAATTAATTTTTCGCAACAATTTTTTTTAAAAATAATAAACGAAAATTAAATATTTGCATCGCTTTAAAAATTGTAAAAACACATTTTATTGTTAGTTTTTAATAATTGAAGCCATTTTTGCAATTTGATTAAGTTAATCCAAATATTAGATGCAATTATAATTTTGATGCGAAAAAATTTCAAAACGAAAACTTTTTCAAAACACAATTAGTATAAACTATTTATTAACTTTAATATTGCACGCAACAAAAAATTCAATGAAATTCAAAATATGATTTGCAAGAACAATCTTAAAGCAACGTGTTTTCTTCACAAGATCAAAAAATTACTTTTATTACTTTTGTTGTTATAAAAAGAACATAAGATCTTTTACAAAAAAATGTGAAGTCTATTTTAAAAAAGAGTGACAGAAGTTCAAAGGTGTAGTGTAAAGTTACAAAAATTGTTTTTAAATCATACTATGAAAGTTAACTTTAAACGTGAAAAACATTTAAACAATTATTTTAACAAATATTTTGGTTTCGGGTATTTCAATATTCAGCAAACACCGAGGTTCAGTTCGGTGCAATTACATACATTTGAGGTCAGGCTATAAGCAAGTTAAACCTGGCTAACCTCGAAGATTGCAATATTGAATCGAATATTTAACAACAAAAAAAATGAAAAATTTAAAACACAGCAATATTGAATCGAATATTTAACAACAAAAAATGAAAAATTTAAAACACAAACTGTTTAATATGACATATTAATACTTTTATTTTTGCAACTTTTGAAAAACATTGATAATTTTAGCAGTAATGGAAATGTCTTAACACCCAAAATTGGATAATTTTTGTTTATTTTTTTAAAAAAAGGGGGGATTAAAAATTTGCTCTCCAATTTGTTTTTTTTTTTTGAAACCGTCAAACCGGCAAAATTTTGGTTCCCCGACAATTGACCCCCAGACAAATTGACAGCTTAATTTTAGGCTTCCCCTAAGGCCTTCAAATTTAAGGTTCGGCATGAACCTTTCCCTGCACCCCGCGCCTAAGCCCCCTGCCTAAGCCCTCCCCCCGCCTAAGTCCCCGACTATGCCCCCCAGCCTAAGCCCCTAAGCCTAAGCCCCCCGCCTAAGCCCTCTGAGCCTAAGCCAAAGCCTAAGCCTAAGCCCACACTTCAACCTAAACCTAAGTTTTAACATAAAACCTAATTTGACCCTAAGCTTAGGCCTATGCGACGAAGCCTAAGCAAAAACTGTTGTGGGTGTCAATTTGTTGGGGGTCAATTGTCGCGACACCAAAATTTTAATTGGTCGTATCTTGTTCCCGTACATTTTTACGAGGTCAGCTAAATTAAATTCGTCTATAGGACACTAAAAAAAATTAAACAAAGACGCATTGTCAGCCCGTCAAGCGAAATAATACAGCTTTCTTTGTGTTATTATTTTTTTGTGAAAGTTCACTAGTTGCGCAGAGTTTTGGAGTCCCAAGACGGTACGGAAAATTAATGAATACTGGGAGTTAAATTGGAGAACGGGAGGGGCGATAAATACTGCAAGCGGACTCCAGCGGTCCCCGAAGGAGGGCGGGGGCACCGCCAGATAGTATTTCCCCTTTTCAGCCTCATAAAAGGATAAGAAAAGCAAAGGGAATGGGCTCGGTATTTTAAAACCTTAGAACCGGAGCCGCCCTTCAAAAAGACTAGCGGGGGGGGCGGAGATTGCGCGCCGCATCCCTGAGATTGAATGACGTTTAATCAGAGCTCTCTCAAGACTCAAATAAATCAACTTCAACATCCTTTATTGAATTTACTCCACCAAAAAATCAAGTGCAGCTAAACTTAACAGATCTATTCTGAATACTTGTCACGGAAGTTTTCCTTGCCAAATCGCTATGACACTTTATTCGATTGGCGGAAAGCAACTTTTTTAGAAAAATATAATCTCTTGCTTCTATTAATCTTCTGTTAAACACAATGAACCATTCAAAATATACATTTAGAAAAAGAACAAATTACAGAAAAAACAAGCAATCACTACACCCAGTCGTAGGTTATCCTATTCTATCCTTTAGCATGTAAATATGAACGTTGAATTTTTTTTCAAAACTAAATTTGAAACAATGCATAAAAAATAAAATAGTGATTAAACCACATTAGATAATTAATTATTAAGTAAAGATTGTTTGTGCATAATAAGAAAAAAATAAAACATCAAACTTAAGAAAAATATATAATTACATACATTGCTCAGATACATTTAAAATTTTAATTGACCTTTTCATAAGTTAGGAGTGCTCTAATTAGGACCGTATTTTCTCGACAATGGGACTCTAGCAATCAGAGCAAAATAACCATATTAAGGGGTTCCAAATAAGAAGCATTACACACCTCAAATTTAGTAATGCACGGAAAAAACCGAACTTTATTAGAGAGCTTAAATGTTTTAATTGAGGTAATTTCTTCAAGGGCGTACCAAAAAGCACTAAAGGTGTTTAAGCAATTTATGATGTTATATAAATTATTTTATTTCAACCTTTTATTAATTTTATCTCTATGTTATATATTTTCGGTAATACAAAATATTTCCGTAAACTTATTTCTAACGATTTAGGGTCGTTGGAGCCGAGGGCATTGGGACCTGGAAATTGAAGCGGAGAAACGGGAACTTGGGGGTAGAGGTGGGAAACTTGAAACTGAAATTGTGGAATTCATCAAATGTATCTCAAAGTCTAAGCCAAAGCCTAAAACTAACTAAACAGTTTTATACTTTCGGCTTTAAGCTCCTATTTTGGCGGCTCCGAATTCCAAATCTTTTCCGAGAGTTCCACATTTGCTGCTGACGGCTCCAAAGACTCAGTGGTCTATTAATGACTAGGCTACGCTACGAGTCTTATCTTAAAGATCATAAAATCAAAATACTTCAAAAAATAAAATAAAAGTAATTATTTACAAAATGAATAAAATTATTTCTTTAAAATTCATAAAAAATTATAGAGCTTTTGTTATTTTAGACTACTAAAAATAACCGTAGTTCTATTCTAAAACATTAAAATTTCTTCAATAAATTTTGCCAGACGAAGCTATTTTTATTAAGAATGCAGCTGTGGATTTTTTCAATTTAGATCTAGAAATATTTGTGAACACAACTACTGATAAATCATCATGTTAATTTTAGGCTTTTTACAAAAATAAAAACAAATTCTACTGCATTGTTTGACAAAAACATTATTTAGATTTTCGTTTTTTAATGCAGGCTTATATAGAAATGTAAAAAATTAGTGCCATTGAAATCAAATTTGCTTTAAACATTGCTAAAAATAAAGTTTAATTAAACAGATGCGCTGTATCAAAAAAACGCTTGAAGGTGCTTTTTCGAGTCAAACTTTTTGTCTTCGATTTTTATTATTTTTGTGAAAACCTTACCCTTGTCCCAAATTGCCCACAAAAAGTTTCATCAAAATATCTCCACTGGTTCAGGAGATATGACCTTCCGAAAATACCGTTTTTCGACCATACTGTGCTTACAAGATTGCTCAATCGGTATTAAATTTTAAATTACAAAAGATACACTCAAAGAAAGCGGCTACATTCTACCTTAACTTAATACCTTAATTGTTTAGATTGGTGCAGTATTTGTCGAGATATTACGTTTCCCGTACAAAAAAAATTTTTTTCTGAAAATACGAAGTGACAGCAAAAATGTTGGGTTTTTTAGCAAAAAAGTCGCGGTTTTTTTATACGGGAAACGCAATATCTCGAAAAATACTGCACTGCTCTTAATGATAAAGGTATCAAATTAGGAAATTTATCGCTTTTTTGTGTGCATATTTTGTAACTTAATTTTTTTTATACCCATTAAGCGATTTTTCAAGGACAGAATTGTCAAAAAACTCCATTTTTGGAAGGTCATTAGGTACTGAACCACTGGAGATATTCTTATGAAAAAAAGTTTGTGGGCTATTGGGGGCAGATTTCTACAAAAAAATCAAAATTAAAGACAAAAAGTTTGACTCGGTAACGTATCTTTAAAGAAAATTTAGGAAATCGACTCCGTAATTAAGGTATGTATACCAATTGAATCGAATTTTGCTGCTTTTAGCATGAGAAATTTAAATTAATACTTATTTTATCCGCATGTCTAGCATATTATTTTTATAAAATATCAGGATAAAAAATGATTGCAGTCAAATGTAATAGAACATATTTTCAATTAATCTAAAAAGTGAAATTTTTTATTTTAATGATATACTACTATACTTCAATTTTTTCCTGATTATAATCGCATTTTTTGCTTTTTGCTATAAAAGCCGGGGACAGGAAAACCAGTAGCGCGGACGCAAAGTTTTGCATAAAGCAGTAGTGGCGCTGATCTCTTTTGTTTGAAGGACGCGCTTTCTAACTTCAATAATCAGAAAGGAATGTCATACTGAAATTCCGTTAATTCTGACTGTTTTTATACGCGCTTTTCAATACAAAAACAAATTATTTCAATTAAACAACGTCTACTTAATTCATTTTGCAACTTTTTTTGCCTGCAGCTTAAACGGTGCTCTGACTAAAAAAACATAAAAACTAAAAAAATGAGCTATCGTATGTTTCTTGAACAAAAACCCGAGACAAAAGCCAAAAGTCGCTTTTAACTATTGATCAAACTTCTGATACTAATTTAGTGACAACGCTAGTATCAATATATAGACGGATTATACAACGTAAAACCGAACGTGTTTAGTTGTTTAACTTTTGCTTCAGCAAAAATTTTTGCGAAAATTTAAAAAACAAAGTTGGGCATGCATTTTTTTAGTTTTTAATGGATTTTTACTTGCTTTTTGTTTAAAAAGTAACTAAAAATTCTGGCGGAGCCCCAACACCGTGCAATAAGTTTAGTCCCACGGTGTTCCCATAGGGAAACGCAGGTAAATTTTTTAATTCTTCTTATTATTCTTGCAATTGTAACGCTAATATTTTACATGCTTTATTTCTAAATAATTCTTTTAACTAACTTATTTTTAAAAACGACTTTCTTACAAACTATTTTTTTAATGAATTCTTAGGTGTTCATTTTGATCAAAACAGTAAATTTAAAAATAGAACAAAAACATATAACTGGGTTCCAAAGACAGATCAAAATAGTGACTGTTATATGTATTTTTAGGCTTTCATTTCCCTCCAAGAAAATATTTTTAGGCTATATTTTAAATTCACTATTGAAATTAATACTAATAGTGGTTCATAATAAAACTGGTTCATAATAAATTATATGAGCTCTATTTTCATGTTTATATGTTTAGTTATTTTTTGATATTTTCTGTCTGATTGGCAATAAGATAAACGTGAAAGTGTAGGATTAGTTATTAACAGTAAAAAATACAGAGTTTAATATCAGTGTCAGCGCGGTCCATTAAAGCATGTTTACTATTTACCATGTAAATAGTTAATTATTTCTTTTTACCTCGAAATTTGATACTATTTATAACAATAATGAGCATATTATTAAAACAATTCGATAAAAATTGCACAATTAACCACTAACAGTAAACATAAATATTGCGTGGAAATTATGTAAAACATTAAAAGAAAATGTCAAGTTAAGAAAATGTCAAGCATAGTCTTACAAAATACAAAATTATATTTTTTTTTACTTTACAAACCTCTGGCTAGAAAAAACAAGAAAACAACATTTTGCTCATGTTTTATACCAGCAACCCTTAGCAAAAAATTTATAATAAATCTATAGCGATTATCAGTTTAAATTAATTTTTTGACTATAGCTTGTTAAAAGTTTTGCCACTAGTATATTGTAAAAGAAAATAAAACTAAAAAAATAGAGCGAAAACAAGTCACAAAATTCACCTCTTATTTTTATATTTGACTGCACTTTGGAATTTTTTAACAAATAATAAATCAATTATGAACGACTATAACCATAAATCAATGTTTTTTTAATTTTGTTTGGCAATCAAATACATGAACAGGAACGATTTATAAAACCCAAAAAGAAATAATGTAAATAATGATTTTAAAATTTTTAACATGTTGTTTACCTGCAAAAAACTCTTAAAATTTTTTACGTAAAACTTAAATTTAGTATTTTTGACTTTAAATCTCAACAAGAAGGACAAAACCAAAATTTAAGGATCCTTCAAAATGTAATAGTGACTGATCCAAGTATATTCTTTTTTTTTTTTCTTTATTCATTTAATTTCGACTGAATTTTTGTATAAATGATAAAATGTGATATTTTTTGTTGAATAGAATGTGGGGAGTGAGCTGGGGTTGTTAATGTGTCTCTCTTTAAAAAGTTGAATTTATATTTATCTGTTTTAATATTTGTTTTTTGTTCTGTTTGGGGTTGTGTTATATTTGGTCCTCTCATAAAAGTAAAAAGGCGTCTTTTTTGCATTTGATTTGTTATTTATGATGATCATTTTTTTTTATGTTGCCCACTAAAATTTTAAAGCTGATCGTTAAGTTTTTATGATAGAGAAGAAATTTTGGTATGAATTTTTCAGATTGGTTTAGGGTTTTCATACGTTCGATATGTTAATTTGAGTTTACCCCATTTTGAAAAGGCGTTTGTAAATTTTTGAAACGCTTTCTATTTAGATCATATCTTTAAAGATAAGGGACGCACTGGAGTGCAGTATTCATTATAGGTTTTATGTATGATTTGTAGGCGGTTAATAAAGCTTTAATATTTTTAGTTTGAAACATGAAAATAATGTTCATGGTTTTAAAAGCTTTTTTGCATTGTTTGGAATGTTTAGATAGTTTTAGGTCTTCAGATACTTCATACCGATCACGGGCTGAATTTTTTGAATTATTGAGTTCTTTTATAAAATAGGTTGTCTAGGGTTTTTGTATCCAACATAATTATTGCACATTTATGGGTTCTATCATTGCCATTTTTTGGGCCCTCAACTAACTGATTAACTGCGATTTGTAAATCATATTATTTTGCGTTTTGTGGGACCTGGTACGTTTGACATCATCTGCGAACAACTTCAAGTGATATTAGAAGAAAGGAGATCGTTGATAAAAGAAATAAAAGTGGTAAGGGAAACCATCAGGCACCAGAAAAATCATCCATGATTTTAAGAAATCATCATTACTACTTTTGTTTTACAGGTTACTTAAAAGTGAGATCGCGTTTAGGTCTCTTTGATTCCATATGAGACAGTTTAGAGAGAATTATTCTGAGCCATCCAGTCGATGCTTTACTAAAGTCATGTAGATATATCACATTTTGTATTTTTTCACAGCTTTTGTCCAGTGGCTAAGATTCTAAAGTTGAGAGCAGGTCGAT
Organism: Microlaimidae sp. YZB2_3; assembly: GCA_030248175.1. Taxonomy (NCBI): domain Eukaryota; kingdom Metazoa; phylum Nematoda; class Chromadorea; order Desmodorida; family Microlaimidae; species Microlaimidae sp. YZB2_3. The sequence continues at coordinate 9,436 of JASAMX010023688.1, read as the reverse complement.
TTGCGACGAAGAGCATGTTGCGCTTAGTTATTAAATTGTTTAGACTTAGAAGTTAATAAGCTGATCATATATATGCATATTCCATTATTTTGCAGGCTATACAGTTAAGAAATCGGACGATAATTATTAGGAATCTAGGACACCTTTTTTATAGACAGGATACACTCTGGGGTAGAGCTGGGGGTAACTTGTGAGTTTTAAAGGAGATTTTAATAAGTTGTTAAAGGTGATAGCAAGGAATCAGCTAAATTTTTATATAATATCGCAGGCAAATTGTCAGGAGTCTCTGTTTTTGTTTTTTAATTTCTTAATAGCTTTTAGAACCAGTTCAGAAAATTTAATGTTCGTTGTATTTTTGTAGTCAGAAACTTTTTCTTCATAGTGTTTTCCTTTGTTATCTTTTGTAAAATTTTCCTAAAACAGGTATTTAAAATTTCACCTGATCAGACGGATTTTTTATTAATTGTCCATTCTTATAAAGCAATGGAGCTATACCTGTTCGATCTTTTTAGGTTTTTGATCAATTAAACAATTTGCTTTATCGCCAAATTTTAAAATTGTTTTTTCTCGCTTTTCTAAAAATTTTTTTACCTCAGATTTGTAAAGTCGATTTCATTTATTATATTCAGTTTTGCAAAATTTTCTGCACGCTTTTTCCCCAAAATTTAAATTTTTAAACTTAATATTTTGAATATATTTTGGATATTCATGTTTGGTTTGTTTTTTGGTTTACATAATGGTACAACCTTTTATGGTTTGACTCATCATGTAAATTTTATATGTCCCAGTGAGTCTCAAAGAACTTAATTGAAAAACTTCATCAAATCATACTTTGTAATATTCATTCTTGCTTTCCAGTTTGCCCGCTTAAATTTGGAAAACTTAGGCTTTCTTTTAAAATCTCACTTTTTTATGAAAAAATCATCTACAGTGGTCCTATTAAAACTGGTTCAGTAACCTAACATTAACAGTGTAGTTCTCGTTACAATATGAGATCAGAGTTTTCTTTCTGGTTGGTTTAAATACTAGCTGAGTAAAGATTCTTCGAGAATATTTGAAAGAATTTGATAAGCTGTTAGTTCCTTTCCTTTCCAAATTATCCATTTACTGTCCAGCTAATTCTGGTATGAACTTCGGACAGCAGACGAACGCTTCACAACGTTCAGAGTCTCGATTGAGCTGTTAGAAGTTTACCATGCGAAGCATTTTCTGTTCCCTTATGTCACTGACCGTTCCAGTGCTAATTTTTTGAAGGTTTCTTGTGTCTTTTTTGGTTTTTTTAATAAAAATAGCCCCTTTTTTTTTTCTTCCTTGCGATATGTTATTGTTCTGTTTTCGTTTAGTCGAGTTGTTTTTCGTTGTGCAGCCAGTCTCCCTTATTCTAGTGGTTTGCTATAATTAGAGTTTCGGTTTCCTTTCCTCAGCTCGTTTCTTTTCTTTTGGGATTGAGTTCTTATAAGTGTTTCTTCCCGTTTTCTTTTGGCAGCTCGGTGTAAGAAGAAAGTTTTGCCCCTTTTTCTCTCTTTTTCCATACATATATTTGTTTTCCGATCTATTGCATAGCTAGTGTTTTGTTCGTTTTCTTGCTTTTAAAGTAGCTCGGCTTTTCTGCCATTTCTTACTCGGCAGTTGCTTTCTTTGCTCAAAAGGCTGTGCGGTCTTTTTTCTCTTATTCCGTTGCTTCTGATAGTTCTCCGTGGAGTAGATTTTTTGCATGTCCGGCCTTGCCCATCGTGGTTAAACATAGTTATTTTGACTTCTTAACTTATTAAAAAAGCAATTTATTTAAACAAAACTAATACAGAGCTAAATGCACTAAATAAAATGCTAAATGCAACGTGCATTGTTATTTTTTTACATGAATATTAAAAAAAACTTTTCTTGCTAAATTATACTACAATTATATGTTACACTTTTAAATTAATGTTCAACATGTAAATCAAATATATATCCTCTATGATAATATTTATGTGATTGAAATAATTCAAGTTTTATATGATTTGCACGGAATTTCCTAGAAACAGTTTTAAAAAGTCGTAGTCAAAAATGTAAAACTCAGTTCATTTAAAATTTCCACTTAAAAAGTTTTTGATCGCACTTCAAGATTGGGAATGCCGAATAATAAAAGAACGTTTACCTGTTACTATTCGTTCATTAAAGCGGATCGTGTAGGAGAATCATATTTCATAATGCTAAAGAAAAATACGTAACTGCATATATTGCTCAAACGCAATTTAGAGTCCCATTGGAGTATTTCAGTTGCGTACATTTTATTCTAATTAGAGCATGCCTCGATTGGGGCTTATGATGGTTTTAATTATCATGCCCTAATTCCAGCGTGCCCCACTCATGACATGCATAAAATCTGGCCATTACGCGCTTTAATTACAACACTCAAAAGTCCTGATTGGGCTGATTTTTAGCGTGTCGGGACCACTAAGTGTCTGAACAATGTATATAGATAAATTATGTTATAGATTTTCGTCAAATTATCGAGCGTTTTAAAATGTCTACAAGATAACACATAAGTTTAGCTTACATAAACTTTTATTAGTTAACTATTTCAAATCAAAAATATGTAGTACATATGATAGTATAAAAAACAGACAACTACGTACACATACACGTATACAATACAATGATATATACACAATATGAGCAAATTTCGATAAAATTAGAGATAAAATGGAATGGAAATTAAAATAATACGTGTTTGAAAATACATTAAACATGTTTAGCGAGGTTAGGTATTTTTTTTAATCATGAAGTTTTTTTATTTGCTATACTATTATCCAGCTTAGTCCAGGTGGTTATGTCGCGGATATAAAAAATGTTTACACACATTATTTATTACTTTCCACTAATAATTTTAAATTATCTCTAAATTTGAAGAACAGTGCCAACATTACACAATCTTTTCCATTAATATCTATCAAGTTGTCTAACATGTTAGATTTGTTTAGTTTTATGATAGTATGATTTAAATAGTTATAAGGTTCCATTTTAAAGCATAATGAGATTTAATAACAATTTTTAACGTTATAATAATCTTTAAAATGATTTCATTTGTTTTTTTGTTTTTTTTAGTATCAATGTGAGAAGTAAAAAATTGGTAAGAATGCTTTATTAGATTATTTGATTGAGAAAAAAAATGCTCCATAGTGATCTGTTTTCTACCTGCATAACACTGTTTTAATTTTATATGTTCGGCCTAAATTAGCCTACTGTATATAAGTTTGTTGTACCTTTTTATGACACTTCGTGTTTTTTTGGTCAACAAATCGCACGACAATCGCAATATCTACAAACGCAATAAATCCAATTTTTTTGATCGGCAAACGCAATATCTCCAAAATTTCGAACCAAGCTTTATGATCAAGATATAAAACAAAGTAATAAAGCTTCGCTTTTTGAGTGCCATCATTTGTAACTTAAATTCTAATACTTAATAAGCAATATTTCAAGTACAACATTACCGAAAAAATACAATGTTTGGAGGTTTATATTTCCTGAACCACTGAAGATATTTTAACAAACAAATTTTTTGGACAATAGGTAACAGGGGTAAGTTTTTTTCAAAAAAAAACAAAACAATCCAAATCGAAGACAAAAAATCTACTCTGTGTCGTAGGTTTAAGGGAAGCGATTTTTCGCCAGCGCGGCAAAGTTCATGCTGACGCTTTTGATCTTCTGCATTTTAAACGCGTTTTTACGCTTTAATAATTGAAAAAAGTTAAAATGGTTTGAGCTGTTGTTCATACACAAAAATTCAATCTATAAAAAATGTAGGAGTAAACCGATTTTCTACTGACTTTGTCGTTGTTAAATAATTTTTTACAAGCTAAAAACCCAGACGTATGTTCCATATTCGATGAGTGGTTTTACGAATGTATACGTGCATAAAAACAGCTGATATTTTGTTTACTTTAAAATGTGAAAATAATTTTTTGTCGCTTTCTATGGCTTACTTTGCGAGTGTACTTACTGCTTGGTTAAAACAATAATTTTTAATTGCCTAATTGATTCGGATTTTCTTCATTTTATTTTATAAAAATTTTATATTCAAAAACAGGAAGATATTTCATCAAAACGAGTTGCGTTGGCGAATTGGGGGTTTAAAGATTTGATTAAAGGTGTAATTTTTTGATTACATGGCGCACTGTCAAACCGGAACGTATGGTTTTTTTCTTTTTTTCTTTCTTTTTTGTTTTTGTCTTGTTCTGGTTTTTCTTTGTATTTTTTGTTTTCTTGTTTCTTGTTTCTTATTTCATAAAAATTCTTTCAAATTTTTACTATTCTTTTTTCTTTTTCGCACTTTTTGCCTTAATGAAAGATGAATGACAAAATTGTAATTTCAGAAGTTGTATTTAATGTGGATAAAACCGGCATTTATTTTATCAGTCCCGTCATTTCCCGCGTCGCATGTATTTACTTGAACTTTTGCACGCGGCTTTTTCACGCTTGATTTTTTTTACTGCGGACTACTTAGAGCGTTTTTTATGGTGTAGACAAACAATGCATTTCAACAAGTGTTTTTTCGATCTTATCTGTCTCTGTTTATTTTTTTATTTTGCCAGTAAAACATTATATTAAGTTTCTTTTTTTAATTTTATGTTGTAAAATTTAAAATAATTGAACAAATGTATGTTGTTATAAATTAGTGATTATTTCATTGGGTACTAAAGATCAGCAAATTGTTTCAAAATCTTAGTTAAAATTTTGACTAAAATGAATGATTTTTAATTAAGCAGATATCACTCTTTCAAAATAAACTTACCCAAAAACTAGCCTTGAAAAATGCTTTAAAAAATAAAGCAGAAAAGGTGTGAATTTTATCATGTGCATATGCTGACCAAATCTAAGTCCTGTTTTCAATATTTAAAAAAAATTTCTTGAGTTTGTTTTGTACTTTTGATCTTTTGCGTTGAAGACGAAGTATGAGTAGTTTTTTAAATTTGTATCGCCGATAGATCAATCAAAATCAAATTTTTAGGGCTATAGACTAGTTCTGAATAAGGGTTTTTTAGTGTAGGAAAAGGGTACAATAACTACTAGCGCCAATCATATGTAGGGAGAAAATTGAGAAACAGCTTGCGACTAGTACATTTTACGGTTTAAAATATTTCAAATGTTTATTGGTTCAAAATCTCGACCACTTCTCTTCAAAATTTTTTAAATACTTTTAATATTACAAAAGCAAAAGCAGTTTTAGGGTATTTTTAGTTTTTGCCGCTTCATAGGTACGGCGCTGCTGGCGCGCTTGATTTCCAGCTTAATTAATTAATGTTTCAATTACAGAAATTGCTTAATTTAAAAGTTTGGAATGAACTTTTTAAAATTAATTTTTAAATTTTAAATAGTTTTACAACCAAAAATTTAGAAAAACCTATGTAAGTTTAAAATTAGTTTCAAAACAAAAATTTCAGCTTTGTTTTTACTAATTCAAAATTGTTGTTCACGAAAATACTATTTTAGTGATGATTTCTAAGTATTGTGACGTTTAATTAAAAAAACCACAATTTTTCTGGCACAAACTGATATATTAAAGCACTTTAATGTAGTAAAACATTTCATCGTGTAGCAATTTTTATGAAATATAGGTTTAAACTTAAGAAACTAAGAAAACTAAGATTTTTTCAAATTTTATTGTTTCTTTTGGTACCCTCTTTTATACAGTAAAAGACGCTTATTCAGAACTAGTCTATAGTGCGTACCGATTGATTTTTTTAATATTGTCCTAATGTCGCGATTATTTTTTGCATAATGTTTTATTGTTACAGTTGGACAGAAAGAAATAATTACGATTACAGTATACTGATGCAAAAATCATTCTATCAGGGTGAAAGTTATGGTGTGATAAAGTTAACACTCGTTCTCCTGCAAAATTTCACGCGTTGAAAAACATGTGACCAAACAAATAATTATTTATATTTTTGTTTTATTTTTTGACTTGCAGGTGTTTATTCTTTATTTCTCTTTGACGGAATGCTGTTAGCCTTTGAATTTAACCATAAAGCATCAAAATCAAAGTGACATTATTTTAAATTAATACCTGTAACAAAATTTACGCAAAACACTTTGTTTTTTGATTTATCTCTCCCGATAGTTTTTGAATATAAAATTTTTATAAAATAAAATGAAGAAAATCTGAATCAATTAGGCAATTAAAAATTATTGTTTTAACCAAGCAGTAAGTACACTCGCAAAGTTGCCATAGAAAGCGACAAAAAATTATTTTCACATTTTAAAGTAAACAAAATATCAGCTGTTTTTATGCACGTAATACATTCGTAAAACCACTGATCGAATATGGGACATGCGTCTGGTTTTTTAGCTTGTAAAAAATTATTTAACAAGGACAAAGTCTGTAGAAAATCGGTTTACTCCTACATTTGTTATAGAGTGAATTTTTGTGTATGAACAACAGCTCAAACCATTTTAACTTTTTTCAATCATTAAAGCCTAAAAACGCGTTTAAAATGCAGAAGATCAAAAACGCCAGCATGAAATTTGCGGCGCTGTTGAAAAATCGCTTCCCTAAAGCTACGATACCGAGTAGATTTGTTGTCTTCGATTTGGATTGTTTTTTTTAAAAACCTTACCCCTGTTACCTATTGTCCAAAAAATTTGTTTGTTAAAATATCTTCAGTGGTTCAGGAAATATAAACCTCCAAACATTGTATTTTTTCGGTAATGTTGTACTTGAAATATTGCTTATTAAGTATAAGAATTTAAGTTACAAATGATGGCTTCAAAAAGCGAAACTTTATTACTTTGTTTTATATCTTGATCATAAAGCTTGGTTCGAAATTTTGGAGATATTGCGTTTGCCGATCAAAAAAATTGGATTTATTGCGTTTGTAGATATTGCGATTGTCGTGCGATTTGTTGACCAAAAAAACACGAAGTGTCATAAAAAGGTACAACAAACTTATATACAGTAGGCTAATTTAGGCCGAACATATAAAATTAAAACAGTGTTATGCAGGTAGAAAACAGATCACTATGGAGCATTTTTTTTCTCAATCAAATAATCTAATAAAGCATTCTTACCAATTTTTTACTTCTCACATTGATATTAAAAGGTGGGGGGGGGGGGGTTTGTGTTGGGGGGTTTGGTGTTTTTGGGGGGGGGGGGGTGGGGTGGGTGTAAGGAAGGGGGGTTTTGTGGGGGGGTTTTATAAAACAAAGAAAACAAATGAAATCATTTTAAAGATTATTATAACATTAAAAATTGTTATCAAATCTCATTATGCTTTAAAATGTAATCTTATAGCTATATTTAAATCATACTATCATAAAACTAACAAATCTAACATGTTAGACAACTTGATAGATATTAATGGAAACGATTGTGTGATGTTGGCACTGTTCTTCAAATTTATAGACACAATTTTAAATTATTAGTGGAAAATAATAAATAATGTGTGTAAACATTTTTTATATCCGCGACATAACCATTTGGACTAAGCTGGATAATAGTATAGCAAATAAAAAAACTTCATGATTAAAAAAATACCTAACCTCGCTAAACATGTTTAATGTATTTTCAAACGCGTATTATTTTAATTTCCATTCCATTTTATGTCTAATTTTATCGAAATTTGCTCATATTGTGTATATATCATTGTATTGTATACGTGTATGTGTACGTAGTTGTCTGTTTTTTTATACTATCATATGTACTACATATTTTTGATTTGAAATAGTTAACTAATAAAAGTTTATGTAAGCTAAACTTATGTGTTATCTTGTAGACATTTTAAAACGCTCGATAATTTCACGAAAATCTATAACATAATTTATCTATATACATTGTTCAGACACTTAGTGGTCCCGACACGCTAAAAATCAGCCCAATCGGGACTTTTGAGTGTTGTAATTAAAGCGCGTAATGGCCAGATTTTATGCATGTCATGAGTGGGGCACGCTGGAATTAGGGCAGGATAATTAAAACCATCATAAGCCCCAATCGAGGCATGCTCTGATTAGAATAAAATGTACGCAACTGAAATACTCCAATGGGACTCTAAATTGCGTTTGAGCAATATATGCAGTTACGTATTTTTCTTTAGCATTATGAAATATAATTCTCCTACACGATCCGCTTTAATGAACGAATAGTAACAGGTAAACGTTCTTTTATTATTCGGCATTCCCTAATCTTGAAGTGCGATCAAAAACTTTTTAAGTGGAAATTTTAAATGAACTGAGTTTTACATTTTTGACTACTACTTTTTAAAACTGTTTCTAGGAAATTCCGTGCAAATCATATAAAACTTGAATTATTTCAATCACATAAATATTATCATAGAGAATATATATTTGATTTACATGTTGAACATTAATTTAAAAGTGTAACATATAATTGTAGTATAATTTAGCAAGAAAAGTTTTTTTTTAATATTCATGTAAAAAAATAACAATGCACGTTGCATTTAGCATTTTATTTAGTGTATTCAGCTCTGTATTAGTTTTGTTTAAATAAATTGCTTTTTTAATAAGTTAAGAATTGTCAAAATAACTATGTTTAACCACGATGGGCAAGGTCCGGTACATGCAAAAAATCTACTTCGGCACTGGGATGAACTTATCAGAAGTCAACGTGAATAAGATGAAAATAAGACCGTCACAGCCTTTTGAGCAAAGAAAGCAATCTGCCGAGTTTAAGAATATGTGCAGAAAAGCCTTTGATGCTACTTTAAAATTGCAAGAAAACGGAATCAAAGACACTAGCTATGCAATTAGATCGGAAAACGGTAAATATATGTATGTGAAATTCAATTTTGATTGTAGTTTAAATAAAGTGGGTCAAAAGTTCTTCTCACTGAGCTGCCAAAAGAATAACGGGAAAGAAACACTTTTTATAAGAACTGAATTCCGAAAAATTGTTTTAATGTAAAATTTGCTAATGTTCGTAGGGTAAGTAGTTTTGAAAACCGTAATAATCTTAATCATCTTCTTAATTCAAACCACTATGATATTTTAAGTTTTTGCTAATACTTGGCTGCATGACTAAATAACTTACTCGATGCTAAACGAAAACATAACATATAACATTTATCACAAGGATAGAAATAATAAAATTGGGGGTGTGGTTGCTATTTTTATTAAAAAAACCATAAAAAGTATACAAGTAAACCTTTCAAGATAAAATTTGCTATGGTTTGGAAATGGTTTCAGTTTACATAATTGGTGAACAGTTTTTTTTAATAATTTGTTTCCATCGGCCTCCGAATAGTTCAATTGAGTATCTCTGAACTGTTTTGGTGAAGCGTTTCGTCTGCTGTCCGAAGTTTCTTACCCAGTAGTTTTAGCTGGAGATTTTAATATTGTTGATAATTTTTGGGAAAAGGAAATGGTAACTCTAAATTAGCGCTTATCAGACATACGCACTTTGAAGTCAATTGAAAAGAACTATGTGGGCTGAACTTTG
>JASAMX010023685.1:22500-23770 GCA_030248175.1 Microlaimidae sp. YZB2_3 | reverse complement strand
CTAGGTTTTTTTATGCCAAATCGACGCCACTGGCGCCTAGAATTTCCCGCTGGCGCCTAAAATTTTGGGCCTAGGCGCCAGCCTGGCGCCTAGATTTTTTACTAGACACGTATTTTTTACAGCTTTTTTAGAGAAATAGACAAAAAATAAACAAAATTTTTAAGGTTTTCAAAGACCAATTTCTAAAATTTTTCTCGCGCTTCGCTTTGCTCAGCGCGTAATTGTTTTGAACTAATTTATAATTTATTCATTTTTCTTGTGGCATATAGGTAAAACTGCTAATTAATTATATTTTTGAACCCCGAGAAATGCCATTTAAAGTAAAAATCTTCAAAAAAAAACTAATTACCGTACTAAAGTTTAGTTTTGATTGAAACCTAAAATTACCATAGAATAAAATCCTTATTTACTGGGATATTGTAAATTTTTTAAATAATTTAGAAAAAATTGAATTTATATTTAAATCCTTAAAAAGTAACCAAAATTTTTTCACGATTCTTACAAACTGTTTCTGTCTGTTTTACTTAAAAAAACTACTAATTATTTTTATATTGATATGAAATCACTAATTTTATTTAATTTAGTTTAATGAGTTTTTAGAAGTCCTGCCCCAAAATTTTCACTCATCAAACAATCGACAATTTTAAAATTAGAATTAAAAAAATAAAATCAGAGATGATGAAGTCCAACGCAAACATAAAGAAAAAATATTGTAAACAACCTGTTTAAAAAACCCATATACAAATTTCAAACCAACCATACCAAGCAAAAATTGGTTCAAAACACCTTATACTAAAAATTATGCTAACCAAGTCAAACTTAAATTATTTATTGAATTTGTTGGTCTGTGCCAATGTTTTCTTGTTCAATTATAATCCTTTGACAAAATTTTTTTTACGTAATTGAGCATTGAAAAAAGAAAAACAATTTTGTTTTTTTAATTTTTAGTTATAAAACAAAAAATTGACCACAAAGTCATCCAAAAATATACATGATACTGAAAAAAAATATTATATTAGCCCCATTTGTTGACATGGAAAAAATTTTCTGTTATTGGCGCCTAGATTTCTGCGCTGGCGCCTAAAATTTGGAGGCTAGGCGCCAGCTGGCGCCTAGGCGCCGGCGAAAAAAAAACCCAGGGGGTTTTTTGTTTTTGGGGGTTTGGGTTTGTTTGCGGGTTGGGCGCGTTTTTTTTTTTTTTCTTTGTTTCTGCTTTCTTTTTTCCCTTCCCTTTCGGGGGGGGGGGGGGGCGGCCCCCCGTTCCCTGCCT
>JASAMX010023685.1:0-17500 GCA_030248175.1 Microlaimidae sp. YZB2_3 | reverse complement strand
AACAAAATTGTTTTTATTTTTCAATGCCCCATTGCGTAAAAAAATTTTGTCAAAGGATTATAATTTAACAAGAAAACACTGGCACAGACCTACAACATCAAGAAATAATTTAGATTTGGCTTGGCTAGCATAATTTTTAGTATAAAAAGGGTATAACCAATTTTTGCTTGGTATGGTTAGTTTGAAAATTGTATATGGGTTTTTTTAAACAAATTTGTCCATATTTTCTTAGGTTTACTGACGACTTTCGAAGCTTAACCAAAATTTGCGCAAGAGTAATGCATATTTAAAAAACAAATTACTATACGCGCAATAAAAAGTAAAATGTTTATTTTCTTACCAAAAAATTAATTCCAACAAAAATAAATAAAAAAATTCCATCTTTGGTTAAACGACTGTTTATTTCGGATCTTACCACAACAATTTTATTTTGTTTTGATCGATTTGTTTTCAAATTTGAATTTTGTACATTCTTTAGTTTTTTGTAAGACGCATTAAAAATATTAATAAGCTTCAAATTTAAATTTTAATCAAAAACAGGTGAACATTGAAATTCATGATTCAAAATTATTTGCTAAATTATATAAAATTTCAATATTTTTATATACAAAATATTTGTGGAAAAAATGTGGAAAAAAAATCACGGCATAACTTTGCAGTGTTTTACAATAATAAAGACCTGGGGTGGGTTGTTCGAAAATCGACTTAACTTAAAGGGCCCCCTAATTAAAGGTATGTACCTTATCCACTAAAGGCCCTTTTGCTAAGGGGCCCTTTATCATTGGTTGTTCAAAAAACTTAAGGGCCCTTTATGTAGCTCAAGGACCCCTTACTGAATAAGATACGTACCTTAAAGTTAAAGTATGTACCTTAGTGATTACACAAAACATTAGTGATTTACAAACAGTTTTTGAAGGAAGAATGCATAAAATGTTTATGAATAAAATATTTAGGTAAATAGAGCTTTTTTTGAAGTTCTTTTTGATTTTTTTATCATATTCAATGTATGATATAAATAGCTTATTTTAAAAAGTTTTTAGCGAAAAAAACGAAATTTAAACTGAATTGAATTAAAAAAGATAAGCAACCTCCAATAGTTGACTTAAATTTTCAGCTCAATCTCAAGATTTAAGATACATACCTCATCTTTGAACAACTCAACTTGAGGTACATACCTTAGCGACATTTGAACAACAAAAAGAGTTATGGTGACCCCGATTTAAGGGGCCCCTTATAAGTTAAGGGACCCCTTATCTGTTTTGAGCAACCCACCCCTGCTTTACAATAATAATACGAGCTTTCACTGCACCCATTACGCCTGCGCTGAAAAACACCAGTTGAGATTTTTCGCGTTAAGCCTGCTTATCAATACTGGTACTGGCACTGGAACTGAACCAAAATCAGTTCGAGTACCACTATTTTCACAACAAATATTTTTTCTTAATTTTTTAATGCAGTACAGTACCATAAAGTACTGAACTAAAGTGAGTGGTACTGAAAGATTTGAGTATTAGTACCAGTAATACTGTAACAACACTAGTGATGGAGACTAATCTACACATAGCGCAATAAAGTAACCCGCGCTTTTGGCAAGTGGAATAAAAAGAAGATCCAGTAGACCACAGCCGCTTCCTTTTCTTTGCCTATGCGCCCGGCGTTCGTTTGACGTTTTAGAGGTATTATAGAATGGCTGATTTTTAAACAGATGTAAAAAGAGGACAAAAACTTAATATACTGCACAAAGCATGTTTATTAAATTTTTTTTTGTTACACACTGACTTTTTTTAAATTTTATTGTTGAAAATAGTTTAAATTTACAATTATTAATAAAAGATATTTTACTGCTATTTTGCAGTGAGGCCCGTTTTTTTTATAAATTCAAAACATTTTAATAGAACTTTTTGATACATTTTGATTAAACTCGATTTTTTTTCACTTCTTTTGACTTTTTTTTATTTTTAAAATATTTATATAAAATTTATAAAAAAAAAAATCTATATATATTCTTATAAATTAAAGAATCTTTTTTTTTATATTTAATAAAATTTAATTTAATAATAAAAAATAAATAAAAAAAAAAAATAAAATTTTTATAAAAATTTATATTTAAAAAATATAAATAAAAAAATTTTATTTATAAATAAAAAAAAAAATAAATAAAAAAAATTCTCTTTATATACTTCTTCCCTCTAATATTTAAAATCAACCACTAAATGGGATAAAGGGAAAAAAAAAGAAGGGTATAATAACCCTATATACTTCTCTAAACCCAAAATACCAATATAAATATATATAAAAATATTTAAACAGAGTAGTTGAATGGTTTAGAGTGTGGCAACTGCGGTTGGCAGAACAAAAATGCGAAGTGCTTCATATCAATTCAAGAAAAAGAAAATAATAAAGACTATACCATAGGGAATCAAACTCTTAGCAATACAAATATAGTCAAGGATTTATGGATATATATATGATAATAACTAAAATTTTCTAATCACTGTGAGAATAATTTCCAAAAAAGCAATAAAAACATCACTCATATTTAGATCTTTTCATTCAAACAATATCAAAAACTTGACTTGTGCATACACAACTTACATAAGACCCATTTTGGAATACGGCAGTGTAATTTGGAATCCTTATCATAGGCAAGACATTGATTTAATTGAACGTGTTCAGAAGAACGTTACCAGAAGTTGTTTAAACGATGTAATTTTCGATATCTTCATATGAAAACAGGTAGAACTTCTTAACTTACAAACTTAGAGATAGACAAAATATTCCAGATCTTTTGGAATGCTACAATATAATTAACTTTAAAACTAAAATTATTCCTAATGATTTTTTCTATTTTAATAAAAATCCGACCAGAGGTCACTCACTCTCTTAAACTAAAAGTGCTAAAATCTAGAATAAACGCACGTAAATATTTTTTAGCAACAAATTGTTTCTAAATGGAACGGTCTATCTAAAAAACAAGTTTCCGCTAATTCGTTAACCAATTTAAAAATAGTATTATAAACGGCTCATATTTGTGCTTATCTGTTTAACTTTTGAGTCGTGTAAGCGTTAAGTCGTGTGTGTAAGTGAGTCCTTTAAGCCTTTTTAGTAAACTATGTTTCAATTATTGTTTTGCGGCTGCGATCGGTCGCCATGTTGTGATAAACAATGCATATTGTGTACATTTTATTGTTTTTAAATGTTCTTTTTTTGTTTTCTTTTGGTTACTGGAATAAACACTTTTTGACTTTTGACTAACGTAAGTAAAAAGAATAAACTTTTATGAGCCTTAGAATTTGTTTGTTGTATGAATCATCAATACATCCTAACAGAAACAAAGGTAGTTTTTAAACGCACTATAATGCCGCCATAATGCTGGGACAGCGCTTAAACGGTTGTGATGAGAAGCGTTTTGAAGACAGCTAATATAAGGAGAAATTCCCAAATGGACTATTGGCCACTTCTCTTCTATTTGTTTTGCGTCCTTTATGCCCGCCCAGTTTAGCTCGGGGGGGGCTGTAGATTTTACACAAGTGATATTAAGAGGAAAGAACAAAGGGTATAATGCCATACAAAAAGGCCCATAGCTGATTTATTTATTTATATTTTGTTGTTTAATTTATACACAGGCATAGCACTATTTGTTTTACTTTCAAACTATTTTTTAAACATATAATAAATTTTTAATAACACACAACAAATGTTTATTGTGTTTTTTTTTTATCTACGGTTTCTGATGTAAATTATTTTGTCCGAAAATTTCAGATTAAAAACTGAATAACACAACAAAAGTACCAAAAGCAAAGTTTCTCTCTAAAACTGATTATAAAATCGCAGATATATAATAGAAAAAATCGATTTTCATTGTTTTATAGTAAAATTTTATACTAGACAAATAATTCCCAAAAATAAAAAAAAGTCAAAAGAAGTGACAAAAAAATCGAGTTTAATCAAAATGTATCAAAAAATTCTATTAAAATGTTTTGAATTTATAAAAAAAACGGGCCTCACTGCAAAATAGCAGTACAATTAATCTTTTATTAATAATTGTAAATTTAAACAATTTTCAACAATTAAAATTTATAAAAAAGTCAGTGTTTAAAAAACAAAAAATTTAATAAACAATGATTTGTTCAGCTAATATTTATTTTTTGTCCTCTTTTTACATCCTGTTTAAAAAATCAGCCATTCTATAATACCTCTAAACGCTTTAAACGAACGCCGGGCGCATGAGCAAACAGAAAAGGAAGCGGCTGTGGTCTAACCTGGATCTTCTTTTTATTCCACTTGCCAAAAGCGCGGGTTACTTTATTGCGCCTATGTGTAGATTAGTCATCCATCACTAGTGTTGTTACAGTATTACTGGTACTAATACTCAAATCCTTCCAGTACCACTCACTTTAGTTCCAGTACTTTACTGGTACTGTACTGCATTAAAAAATTCAAGCAACAAAAATACTGGTACTGTACTGTATTAAAATTTCAGTTTGAAAAAATACTGGTACTGGTACTGGAAAAAAATTAGAAAGTTGGAAAATAGTGGTACTCGAACTGATTTTGGTTCAGTTCCAGTGCCAGTACCAGTATTGATAAGCAGGCTTAACGCGAAAAATCTCAACTGGTGTTTTTCAGCGCAGGCGTAATGGGTGCAGTGAAAGCTCGTATTATTATTGTAAAGCAGGGGTGGGTTGCTCAAAACAGATAAGGGGTCCCTTAACTTATAAGGGGCCCCTTAAATCGGGGTCACCATAACTCTTTTTGTTGTTCAAATGTCGCTAAGGTATGTACCTCAAGTTGAGTTGTTCAAAGATGAGGTATGTATCTTAAATCTTGAGATTGAGCTGAAAATTTAAGTCAACTATTGGAGGTTGCTTATCTTTTTTTAATTCAATTCAGTTTAAATTTCGTTTTTTTCGCTAAAAACTTTTTAAAATAAGCTATTTATATCATACATTGAATATGATAAAAAAATCAAAAAGAACTTCAAAAAAAGCTCTATTTACCTAAATATTTTATTCATAAACATTTTATGCATTCTTCCTTCAAAAACTGTTTGTAAATCACTAATGTTTTGTGTAATCACTAAGGTACATACTTTAACTTTAAGGTACGTATCTTATTCAGTAAGGGGTCCTTGAGCTACATAAAGGGCCCTTAAGTTTTTTGAACAACCAATGATAAAGGGCCCCTTAGCAAAAGGGCCTTTAGTGGATAAGGTACATACCTTTAATTAGGGGGCCCTTTAAGTTAAGTCGATTTTCGAACAACCCACCCCAGGTCTTTATTATTGTAAAACACTGCAAAGTTATGCCGTGATTTTTTTTCCACATTTTTTCCACAAATATTTTGTATATAAAAATATTGAAATTTTATATAATTTAGCAAATAATTTTGAATCATGAATTTCAATGTTCACCTGTTTTTGATTAAAATTTAAATTTGAAGCTTATTAATATTTTTAATGCGTCTTACAAAAAACTAAAGAATGTACAAAATTCGAATTTGAAAACAAATCGATCAAAACAAAATAAAATTGTTGTGGTAAGATCCGAAATAAACAGTCGTTTAACCAAAGATGGAATTTTTTTTATTTATTTTTGTTGGAATTAATTTTTTGGTAAGAAAATAAACATTTTACTTTTTATTGCGCGTATAGTAATTTGTTTTTTAAATATGCATTACTCTTGCGCAAATTTTGGTTAAGCTTCGAAAGTCATACAAAAAAATTGCCTTTTGAACTTCTAAAATAAAAACTCCTCTGCAAAGCTTCAGACCTGTGCACGGTATGGAAATGCCTCCCCCCCCCCCACTTTATTGGAGGATTCGCCTCCCCCCCCCGCCCAAAAATGAAAAAACCTAAACCTATGGCGCCATTTTTAACCTACTTCAATGCATTTTAAGCCAAATTGACCTATTTTTACCTTAATTTCGCTTTTTTTTTGTTCCTTTTTTTCCTTTTTCCTTTTATTTCTCTTTTTTCCCTTTTTTTTTCTCTTTTACTTCTCCCCTGCTTGCCCTCCCTGTTTTATTGCCCCCCCCCCGTTTCAAAAAAATGGCCCCCCGTACCGCACCCCCATTTTGGAATTGCCCCCCCCCCCCCAAAAAAACCCGAGGGGAGGCAGTGCACAGGTCTGAAGCTCCGATCAGCATCATTTTTTAAAATATTTTATAGATTTAAAATTAAGAATACAAATTATTAAGTTTACCCTAAAAACCTTAGACTTTTAAAAACCTTAGGCTTTTAAACGAGTTTTTAAGTGTTTGTTTTAAACAAAAGTACAGAATTACTGTGTGTTGAACTAAAGATGAATATTTTGTCAAATAAAATATTGTTTTATTTATGTCAAATATCTATATTTATCTACCATTTATGGTCAAGGGGATCTACCCCTTGACCCCGCTGAAGAGCTCTCGTCCCGCAGACCCCTTATTTCTGGGGGGCTGCCTTCTCTCCCCCCCCCGCATCTCCCTTCAGGGCTAGTATTACCTACCCTGGACCGCTCCCTCCAAGCTAAAATCCTGGGGACGCCGCTGCACAAGCCATAAAGTAGAGAAATCCTGGTTCGCCAGTATTTTGTTACTAACGAGGAAGCCGACTAGGCTTTTTACCAAATAAAGGGTTGTTCTAAACCCAATAAACACTCGATTTTTGCAACAAACATGAAAAAACCAGTTAAAATTTCACCACAAAGAACAGAAAATAATGTTCTGATGTTGAATTTCGTTTTAATATTATTGTAATATTTTATAGATTAATTTAATTTTAATTTAAGATGGGTAATGATTTATAGAGTTTAAGGTATAACAATTTTTTTTACAAACTGTCCTATAAAAAAATCGTAAATTCAATTTTGCGACGAAACGTTTTAAGATGTTCCTCAGTCAATTTTGCTCGTTTTGATAATATATATTTCACGTGAGGATTTTTAGGACCTCAAAATGTCATATAGTATTTGTGATCACGTCATATATATATTTTGCCCTGTGGGAATGGTTGTGGGAGGAGCTGTTAGAATCACTTTTAGCCAATTAGAGAAAAATTAGGAAAAATTATGAAAAAATTGGATTTCCAATTGATGAAAGATTTTCATTTTTTCCCAAGCCCTAATTGGCTAAAAATAATTCTATAAGGTCTTAATTCTGTGAAGGTCTTTTACATTGAACTATTTCCTTTTAAATGGGAGGGTTTTGACTTCGTGTTAGTTTTCTTTTTTTATATAAATAATATTTTCCATTAAAAATTTAAAAAAAAACATTACTTGGAAAACTGACACAAGAATTTAAATAACCTACTGCCTGAATGGAGATAACTATGCCAAATTAATTGATTTTTACCCAAGATAAATTCCTGAAAAATTTTTGAATGGATCATAAAAAAATTAAATTGTTTAATTGTTTTTAAAAAAAAATAACAGTTGCGACCACAATATGGCCTTTATAGTTTTTAATTTTTCACAAATAAAAACGTTGAAAATTGTTCGTTGAGTTCCTGAATCTTTTTCTTTAAGTCTAACACCCAGGCTATTAAAAAATTTTGTCCAAGAACTCAATGTAAAAAACTGTACATTTAAAACAATGAGTAATTTATTCAGTAATAAAAATACTGGTACTGGAATTAATACCAGAACTAATTCCTAAAATATTGGAAGTAAATTTGAGTTTTTGAAAAAATACTGGTACTATACTCAAAATAAAATTTGAGGTAGGGATAGTACTGGTACTGCACTGCAACTGAAATGAGGACGGTACTTTTACTTGTGCTGTACTGGAATATTTTTGGACAACCAACATAGTACTGATACTGGTACTGGAATAAAATCTGAGTACAGTAACAACACTAGTCATCACATCCCTATAGGACGGGCATGAAAAACTACCTTTATTTTTGCTGGGGATTGTAAGTTGCGTCAGTTTGTGATGTAAACATTAACCCTCCAATATTATGCTTCGGAGCTCCGACCATTTAAACACAGGGAGCTCAGGAGCTCCAGAGTTCCGCTATTTAAATAAGTGATTTAAAGCTTATATAAGCTTAAAATACATTTTAAACTATTTTATCCGTAAGTTTATTGGAAAAAAATTGATTTAAAAAAAAATTTGCAAAATAACTTTGTCACCACTCTTTAAGTATTTATAAAGATAGTAGAAAAATAGAGCAGAGCTCCGGAGGTTGCTCCGGCGCTCCTAAACAATTTTACAATAAATAATTTATGCCATTATTCTTTAAGTATTTATAAAATTAGCAGAAAAATTCAGCGGAGCTCTGGAGCTCCGGAGCTCCTAAAAACGGAGCTTTGTTTCGAATCTCCGAAGCTGATAAATCAATGTGACACTTAAAATAAGCTGAAACTAAACATACCTGACACGGAAATTACCGGATTAACGTTAATTTTTGTAAAAAGGCTTTTCACGGCAACTGTTGCCGCATACATTTTGAAATTTTGTTTTTGTCCTGTGTAAACGAAGACTAAAAAAATCTAAAAGGAAAAACTTAAAAATTTAAAAAAAAATTTTGATATAAAAATGGATACGGTACAATAAAATAATTAATTAACTATTAATTAATTAATTTCAAAATTTAAAGGCAAATTAAACCTCTCGTTTTATTGTTTTATTATTCAATTTTAAGCAATAAGTTTTAAGCGGCTTAGATTTGAAAAATATTTCTGAAATGTTACTTTAGGTTGTTAGTTTTTTGTATTTTTTTTTAGTTTCACTTAGATAAAAGCCCGGAATAAATGAAAACAAAGCAGCATATTTTACTAAATATATAATACAGCCAAAAACTTGACACCGTAATACTATTAATATTTTTATTCCCAAATATTATGCTCTAGAGCTTCGGCCATTTAAACGATAGAGATAAATCCCAAGCCACCATGTTACGATTGGTTTCGTTAACAAGTTTATTTTTTAAATATCCGAGTTCTAATCACAAATTCCGGATTCATGTTCACTCTAAAGACCCGAAATACGATAAAAGTGTTTTAAAGCTCGTCTAACCAAAAATTGATCAATTTTAAATTTCAAAAAGTTAGCTTTACTTTTAATTTAGAGCTAATTATAAGCGATTTAACAGGTTATAATTCGATCACAAGATTAAATGTCCATATAAATTTTGTACCGAAAATATAAAATTAATTTGGTTATAACGAAAATTTTATTCGCATGTTGTTATTGTACAAATTTTGACCCCCGTAATACTGCAACGAAAAATATGTAAATAATCGTTTTTCTTTTTCATAAGAATTTCTTTTTTAATAAAACTTTTTAAATAAAAAATACCACAGGGCTATTTTGTCGAAAATTTTCTCGGATTTTTATTATTCATTCTATTATTTTTATTATAGAGTTGTTTATTATTTATAAAAAATATTCGTTGGGACATTTTATCAAGATAAATAATGAATTAACTACAACAAAAATTGAAAATGAACAAAAATCTGGAAGTTAAATTTTAATCTTCCTATTTTAAGAAACGTTAAAAAAGTTTATAAAAATATTTATTGCAAACTGCAATTATTGTATGTAGCATATGTCAAAAGATTTTATGAATTTTTAATGCTAAATGGCTCCTAAAAACATTCAATTTATAAGATAAAACTAAGATTCCGGATAATAAATTTTCGCAGCTTGTATAAAATTTTGTAATAATTGTACTAAATAAAAAATTTATTAAGCAAACAAATTTTATAAAAAATAATGCAAATTTAAGCATTTTAAAATATTTAAAAAACTACAACAGGTCTCATTTAGAATCAATATAATTTCGGTTATTGCAAAGACTAGCGCGAAATATTTGTTCGCAGGAATTAATTGGCAGAGTTTTTTGAAAATAAAATTGTTTAAACTTTTTTAACCAGACATTTGGATTTCAAAACGAAGCGCTTTTATGAGTGGTACACACTTCAGCTAAGTGTATTTGCGTATTATATGGGTTTTGAAGTATCAATTCCAAAGGCATTACGCTAGTGTATACAATGGTAATCAAACTAATAGTTTATTATGTAATTTGTGTTTCGATGAATATTAATTCTTGACACAAGTATTCCAACATAAACAACATTTTAAATAGCCATAAAAACTTGCAAAAGGCATGAAACAATACAGTTAAGCAAGTATAAAACCAAACAGTATATTTAATTTGCGTAAAAGATAATAAACTAAGAAAATCTTCATTTCTTTCAATAAATTTCCATTATAGTACAACTTTAGATATTTTATTACTAACTATTCATGTGTCTAGCTTAATGGATGGATGGAAGCTTAATGAGTCACTAGCTTAATGAATGGATTCTACGTGGAAAATAATTTGCATACGGTTTGGTTGAAAAGTGCGTTCGCAACTGTCGGAGCATATTAATTTTTTCACGTCAGGATTTTAAGGACCCTCAAAATGCCATAGTATTCGCGAACACGTCATATATGTTTTGCTCTGTGGGAATGGTTGTGGGAGAAACTAATGGAATCACTTTTAGCCAATTAGGAACAATTAATCTCCAAATGAATGAAAGATCTCCTTTTTTCATAAGCACTAATTGGCTAAAAGTGATTCTATGGCGTTATAACTCTGTAAAGAATATTAACACGAAACAATTTTCGTTTAAATGCGATAGGATTTTGACTATCGTGTTTGGGTCGATAAACCGAAAAAAGTTAAAGTCTTGCAATTTGGGATCGATTTAAGATTGATATTTATTCTTTTAATTTGTTTTAGATTGATTTTAAGACTTCTGCTTAAGGTTGCATAAGATACACGCGTTAATTTTGGCTGAGATGTCAAAATTGGCTCTAAAATTGCTCGGCTCAAAGTTCCTTTGGCTCCAACGACCTTAAATCATTTTTTGTTGAAACGTACTATTACTAAACTAAACATAATACAGAAAGACCAATTACCTGCGCGCAAACCATTCTTAAGAAAATGATTTTTACGTGGGATTTTTCCGTTCTAATCCAATCCGTAATTTTTTTCATTCATTAAGCGCCGTTGTTTTATGTTAACAGGAAAGTTTATGTTTCAATATAAAACCATATTGGTGCGGCGTCTTTGGATCCATAAGCGAAGGACTTTAAGGTGTCAAAAATTTTGGAAGCTTGGAGTCATAAAAATGAAAATTTAGTGCCAAAAGTAAAATAAAACTTCTTTGCAAAATGCGTGAGTTTTAGCGATTTAAAAACTCCCGGCTAAAAATTCCTCACCTTCGGCTCGAAATTCTCCATTTTGGGTTTCAAACTCCATCCCTAGCTTTAACGACTTTAAATCGTCAGATTGCATCTTTTAAAACGCGTGCCAGAAAATTATTAAAAGTCTTAATGATTTTTAATTTTTTTATAAACTAAAATATACCGTATGAATTATATTAAAATACGTTTTGTTTTTTTTTTTAATAAATGTAGTAGGGTTTTTCATTATCATAAAGTAATGCGTAGTAAAAACCAATATAATGGTATTTCCAAATAAACAGTTTATGGGTATGCTACGGGGTTTTTAGAGCCGTAAGTAAGGAGCTTTCAGCCCTGAAAAACTTATTTTAGGCTTTGGATTAGGTAAATTTTAGCGACCTTTTACTTTTGACTTTAATTTTTTGACTGATGTCAAATAAGTTCCCCACTTACGGCTCCATGTTGCCAATTTTAGGCTTCAAGCTCCAGCTCCAAGTTTTTTTAGCTCCCATAAACCAAAATATTTTAATTTTAAATTAAAATTTTTTTGTGATTTGTTTTCTTTATTAATATTTTATCGCTAGAGTATGCAGGACAATTATTATTAAAAACCAAATATTGGGCCTACTAAGGTGTGTCCAAATATGATGTGTATTAAAAAAATGTTTTATTGTTGAATTAGACGCTATTTATATCAGTATAGAGCTAACATTAAATTCGATAAACTAATAATTTTTTAATTTCAACGCATCGTTAGCAAGATATACTCACTTAAAAATTTTAAGAAGTCTGCATAATTTTTTCAGTCGGCTTTTTTATTTAGTCATATTGATCATTCTACTCATTTTTGAAAATTTGAAATATGAGTTTTTTTATTTTCAATTTCAGTGAAAAAACTTGTTCAAAAATTTATATATATACAATTGTATGTATTCTATGTAAAATTCCTTGTTTATCAAAAAGCTATTTCGCTTTTGTTTCTACACAATCGGTAACAATAAAAAAATTAAATGGTAGGGTAACTGACTTAATTTCGGCCACCTTTTTTTATTTTTTTGGATCAGTTTTTTCTGGTTTTTCTAATCGACCCAAAATTTGGTCTAAAAATCAAACGATAGCTATTTTTGTTACTCCAGTGCAAAATTTTAAAATTTCTGTTACACTTAAAGATCAGTGGAGGCTTAAAGTTTTGTTTTTATAGTGGCCGAAATTAAGGCGCGATCCATTAACTTCGGCCACCTAGAAAAAAACTGGTTGTAACTATTGCCAAAACGAACAATAAAAGTTTTTAAAGGTTGAAAATTTATCCTTAGGTATTATTCTTGGTACATATAACTTAATTTTTTCCCGTTTGCAAACTTTAATAGTTATTAGCAAGGCTTTAAATAATTATGTCAAAACCTTAAAAAAACAAGTTTTAATAACCTGTATTTTTTGTTGAATTTTTATTTTTGGCTTAAAAATCCGTCAAAAAAGTCATACGAGCTAAAAAAAATTCTTTATAAATACGGTAATACGATGATATTTAAAAAAACTGCTGGTTCTTTCACCTAAATTTAAAGTGGCCGAAATTAACGGAATCTTAAAATGCGCTGTTAGTTAAACGCATTGCAAAGTGATTTTGAAGAAAATATCCAAACATGAAAATTAACAACTTTGAGCCTTAAATAGAAGATATTTTAAGGTTATATAGTGCTTCGTTCTAAATTTGATGCAGTTTAAACACAAAGCAAAAATTAATAAAATCACAAAAAAAATCACTTTTTGTATGAAAATGTTGATAATACAGAATAACGAAAAAAAACTTTTGCAAAAACACTTTATTCAACATTAATCCAGTTACTTTTGTGCTAGTTCTTTTGCGTTATAAAAATAAGCCAGTTTTCTAACACCCTAAATTGGTGGCCGAAATTAAGGTCTGGCCGAAATAAAGTCAGATACCTAATAATAAAATAATAAGATCTGCAAACATTCACAAAAAATATTTGTAATACTTGCTATGCGCTAATAATATTTGTTAATCTAAATTTCCCAATAATATACAATTTACAATACAATATAACAATTCATTAACATATACAATACAATATACAATTTACAATACATACAATTTACAATTTACTGAGTATCCCCGGTGCTCCAGAGCCAATCTCCTTTTTTCGGAGCTACAGAACAACCCCCGAAGATCCGCCTTATTTTATAAATACATAATTGAAGAATACTGCCATATATGATTTTATCAAAAAATTGCTTGTAAACTTAAACTTATGAAAAATTATAAAAAATAGTATCGAATAACTTATAGTCTAAAAACGTATAGAATAACTTTAAACGTATTTTAAGTTTAAATAAGTTTAAATAAGCTTAAAATCGCTCAATTAAGGGTCGAAAATTTGCTTCATTCTGCTCTAAATGGCTAGGACCCCAGAGCATGACACTAGAAAATAAAAACATCACTAATACATTTACAATACATAATGCTTTGTTTTATATGTATATTACAGTAATTCCCCACAAAAACCCGCATAATTCTAATGGGATGTATGGTTTGACTTC
This sequence comes from Microlaimidae sp. YZB2_3, assembly GCA_030248175.1. Lineage (NCBI taxonomy): Eukaryota > Metazoa > Nematoda > Chromadorea > Desmodorida > Microlaimidae > Microlaimidae sp. YZB2_3. The sequence goes on along the minus strand of JASAMX010023685.1, from coordinate 3,784 downwards.
TAATGCCCATATGTGTGGAAAAGAGTGTTAACCTAATTTTCTACGAGCTCACCATTTTTCAATTTCCGGGCTAACAAAGTGACGGCTGTACAGCCTGGTAATTATTAGCCATGTGTTCTTTCGTCACCCCCCGGGGGTGTTTCGACCCCTTCGCACTACAACCCGAGTGTCATCTTAAAACAGCTCGGTGGAAATTTATTCACCGATCCCCTTATCGCCAATTCATCAATCATTCCCAAATTTGAACCACAGAAAATTTCTTATTATATCATAGCGCGAGAGGCAATTAAATTAAACAGTCCCCCGAGACGCCATTTTAAACCTAGCAGACACGTCTGCGTATGTTGTTTCTGTTTTTTCGCTTGAAACCCATTTACTTGGGTTAAAAAATCACCAAATTTTAATGAGTTAGATTTTTTTTTAAAAAACCCGCCAAATTCTAATTGGGTCCAGAAATTTCTTAATAAAATATTAGTCAACCTGAAAGAACAAATTTAATTTTGTAACTGCGTGCCGCAAACAGAGATACTTGATACTTTTAAAACTTACCATTTTGGTTATTTTACAACATAGATGCTGGATTTTTTTGCAAAAACCGTTTTAAAATATGTTAAATCACTTAAAAAGACGGTATAAGTTACACATTATATGCGGTTTCACAGTTTTTACACTTAAAATATAAAAAAGCGTAACCTTTTGTTTGGATTTTCTATATTGTTTATATTTTTTGTATTTTTTATATTGTCTATATTTTTATAATTTTCTATATAGACACTGGACCAAAAACGCACTTTTTAAAAATGGACAAAAAGGACAAAAAGTTGAGACCATTTTTTATCCTGGGTGTTTCTTAGCTTCATTTTAAGATGTATTTCTAGTCTTATTTTGTGACTAGGGGTTTTGAAAAAATTAATATATTATATTTTGGCAAAAAATTGTGAAAAATAGGTCGCCAAACGCGACCTATTTTTAATTATATTATAATTAATGAACGTTTCAAACGAACGCTTTCTCCAAAAAAATTTCAGTTTCTATTTTATTTTTAGATTTTAGATGAAAATGTGGATAAAATACCTTCATAAGACGAAAATTTGTTTGTTTTTTTTTAATTATGAGGCAGGTTTGTTTTTCATTTTCAAGCTTTTTACTTTTCATATAAAACAGAGTAAACATTAATTTTTCGCAATTTGTATAAAACATTTCAATAAATACATCGTTAAAATTTACAATAATTGGTTCACAATATATAGATAAAAGCACGATCTTGCTTTTTCTACTGTTTATAGAAATATTTTTTGCGTTTGAAAAGAAATTTGTAATTAAAAAATTCCAAATAACACCAGGTTGTTTTAGTGTTTTAAAAATTAATGCATCTCAACAGCTATTGTTACTTTAAAGAACGAGTATTGTTATGAAAGCTTCTCTAATAAGCTATCAATTGGAATTAATTTTTGAAAAAATCCAACAATGTTATGCAGTTTTGAGTTTTTTGTACGTTAATATATAAAACCACGGTCCAGAATTTCGAATTTCGACCTGCATCAAAGAATACAGTTTGTTTAGTTTTGTTTTAGATTTTAGTTAATTTTTCAAATAGTCTTTTGTGGTTTTTTTTTACCTAAACAAGCAGAAACAAAAAAAAATAATTTATGTAGGGTAACTGACTTAATTTCGGCCACGCCTTAATTTCGGCCACCAATTTAGGGTGTTAGAAAATTGGCTTATTTTTAAAACACAAAAGAACTAGCACAAAAGTAACTGGATTAATGTTGAATAAAATGTTTTTGCAAAAGTTTTTTTTATTTTTGTTATTCGACATTATTAACATTTTCATACAGAAAGTGAATTTTTTGTGGTTTTCCTAATTTTTGCTTTGTGTTTAAACTGCCTCAAATTTAGAACGAAGCAATATATAACCTTAAAACATCTTCTATTTAAGGCTTAAAGTTGTTAATTTTCATGTTTTGATATTTTCTTCAAAATCATTTTGCAATGCGTTTAACTAACTGTGCATTTTAAGATTCCGTTAATTTCGGCCACCTGAAAATTTAGGTGAAAGAACCTGCCGTTTTTTTCTGTTTTTAAATATCATTGTACTAACGTATTTATAAAGAATTTTTTTTGCTCTCTTGACTTTGTTTTGACGTTTTTTAAGCCAAAAATAAAAATTGAACAAAAAATAAAAGTTATTAAAACTTGTTTTTTTAAGGTTTTGACATAATTATTTAAAGTTTTGCTAATAACTATTAAAGTTCGCAAACGGAAAAAATTAAGTTATATGTACCAAGAACAATATGTAAGGATAAATTTGCAACCTTTAGAAGTTTTTATTATTCGTTTAAGCAATAGTTATGGCCAGTTTTTTGTAGGTGGGCGAAATAAATGGCACGCGCCTTAACTTTGGCCACTTTAAAAAAAAGTTTAAGCCTTCACTGATTTTTAAGTGTAACAGAAATATATAAATTTTGTAATGGAATAACAAATATAACTATTGTTTGATTTTTAGGCCAAATTTTGGCTGGATTGAAAAAGCCAGAAAAAACTTATTCAAAAAAATAAAAAAAAGTGGCCGAAATTAAGTCAGTTACCCTACGAGTAATAAATATAAACCAAACAAACACGGACAACTTTTTAACGGGAATGAATTATTATAAATAACCTTGCATTAAAAGACCTAGGGTTTTGTCAAATTTTACATATAATTTCACACAGCAAACAAAAAAAAACATAACATTGTACGAACTATAAGCATATGTCCTGACTTTTTAACAATTAGCTTACGAATTAAATAGTAATAGCTTTTAATATAAAGTAAATGTGATTAACGTATCAATTTTTATTTCGCGCTTCAAATGCAGCTGTCTTGTAATTAAAAATCCCAGTATATTAATCATTTATGAAAAACGATGATTAATATTTCAATTTGAATTTTGTGAATAATTTTAAAAAAAAAACAGTGATATAAGAAATATAGGACCAGAAATTGAAATAAAAGACAAAAATAAACAAGTACATAAACTTTACAAGCCACAATAGTATTATGTAATGGTGTAAAACGTTTATAGCTAGTAGTATAAAATATACTAAAAGTATAAGTATCATATCACTGTATTTTTGTTTTGTGGCCCAATGGAAAACTTTCGGTTAAAAGTTAACAGTTGTATACGTACAGAATATTCATTAGGGTGAAAAATCAAGTAAACTGATAAATTTTTTCACAATGAAAATCATTGGTTATTAATTATCATAGGTATCATAGGTAATTATCATAGGTATTTATGTAAAGCGTTATGCTTCGCTAAGCGTTAAAGCGCTATATCGAGGTTGTGGCTAGTGGAATTAAGGCTTGTTCATACTTATGACAAAACGTCCTTTGGACAAAGTCAAAAGGACAAAATCCAAATGACAACGTGTTCATAGTTTCTTGTCCTTTGGTCTTTTCCTTTGGATTTTGTTCTTTGGACTTTGTTCAAAGGACAAATTTTAAGTAGCGTTATACTACGTCCAAAGGCAAAAGTCCAAAGGACGTTTTGGCTTGTCCAAAGGATGTTTTGGCTTTTCTAAAATTGTCCTTTGGACTTTGTCCAAAGGACGTTTTGTCATAAGCACATATGAACCAGCCTTTAGGTGTCTCTTGCATACTGAAGGTTCCTGGATTGAGTTTAGACTAAGACATGCTGCATTTTAATAATATAGTGTGTTAATATTGTTATATGTATTTGGTTGCGCAGTTAGTGCTAGTGTTGTAAAAAGTATTGATTTTGGATTATTTTAAGTAAAAGTA
>JASAMX010023683.1:0-16994 GCA_030248175.1 Microlaimidae sp. YZB2_3 | reverse complement strand
GTTGGTCTACTTCGTTCAGTTACGTATATACTAAGCCAGATAGTAAAATTTGGGGGTTTTCAGAGGCTAAAAATTCAAAATTTTCTAGCGCCTCGCTAATTGCTCGGCGCTAACTATGAAATAATTTTAGTACCCCAAAAAATCAAAAATTTCTCCGCATTGCTTCGCTCAGCGGTCACTTTCTATAGTATACATACATATATCTCGCTATTTATCTTGCCTAATGCTAATGTTATTTCAAAGTTAGTACAATATTTTTTATAAGTAATAAGTACTACACAGAAAGCAAAACATGTGTGGTATGGTAATGTAATTTGTGTGTGTAAAATGTGTGGTAATGTAATTTTTAACTAAGAAAACATGTTTTTACCGCTAAAAACATTAGATAATAGGTTATTAGGCCAAAAACAGTGTATTATACAGCTTTATCTACGTTTATCCATGCTTTTTTAACGTTTTCAAAAATTTTTGGGGGAGGGGGCTCCGCCCCCCCCCCCCCAAAAATTTTTTTTGTACTACAATCCGCCCGTCCCCTCCCAAAATGAAACTCTAGGTACGTCCCTGCCGATCGGCCAATCTAAAATTTTACTTTCGGCACTAAAAGTTTTGGTAGGTTTAAATATCCCTTTAAATATGGAATCCCTACTTGTGTTTGTGCTTTTTTTTTGACTATATTATATCCAAAACCCAAGAGCTGCCCACACTCACTAATGCAAACTACCACGTTCATAAACAGCTTTATAAATAGGCAGGTTGTTAGGCAGGTTTACTATTAAAATGAAAAAAGTCCAAAAACGATGTAAAATTTGGGGTATTTTTATTGAGGGTTCTTAAATTTCGATTTTTTGAGAGTTTTGAAATTTGAAACTTTTCCATTTTTCACGGTTAAAGCTACTTTTATAAACGTTTGAATACAAGACTACCTAAAAGGACGCGTCAGAGTCGGAGAAGAACAGCAGCTGCGACAGCTACCGGCAAAACAGTTGCGGAGAATTCTTCGCTCGGAGTTTGAAGAACACGAGGGAAGTGCTGGTGAATTGGGACTTCCTCCGCATAGCCGCCGCCAACTTCCTTCAAACTTGCAGGACAAGCGCACATCTGGGCTTTGTCGCAATTCTAACGGAGGCTCTGGTGCCTCGCCGCATTCTCCCGCTGGGTTCGTGGAAAATCAGTGGGTTCTACGGAGCTCTTGCAGTCATTCCGCAGGTATTTTTCAGTCTATTTTCTTACTGGCAAACAACAGGCTGGGGGCGCTGCCGCGCTAGGTTTATCCCGCAGAATTAAAAAAACTCGTTGGAACTCTTTGCCGTGAAAATAAGGTGTTGAAGGCTAAGGTGAACTGGGTGGTTTTGTTAACCTTATGATTACAAAGGTGTTACTTGACAATCAAATTTTTGCAGACCTCTAGCACTGCCATACTCCTTACAGAGGCTCTGCTACCCCGCTACATCATCCCAATGGGATTTTGGAAGATCAGAATTTTGGATATATTGATGCCCACACTCTCGATGTTATAAACACAGATCTGTAAACTGCCCCCCCGTGGTTATAATGGGGGGGCAATTCCAAAACGGGGGGCACGGGGGGCAACTTTTTTGAAACGGGGGGAGCAATAAAACGGGGGGAGCAAGCAGGGGGAAAGAAAAAAAGAAGAAAAAAAGAAAAGGGAAAAAGGGACAAAAAAGCGAAAATAAGGTAAAAATAGGTCTAAAATGGCTTAAAATCCATTAAAATAGGCTAAAAACTGCAAAAATTCGCGATGATGGCGCTATATTAGGTAAAAAATGGCGTAATAATTTTTGGGTATTTTTTCATTTTTCCGCGGGGGGGGGGGCAAATCCTCCAATAAAGCGGGGGGGGGGCATTTTAAAACCGTGCGCAGGTCTGTAAACATTAAAAAAGGAGGGGTTTTGAAATAGGAAAAATTGCACAATCTTTCGGGAAAATCAAATTAAATAATAAATTCATAATCATATTATTCATAAAATATTTTATCTTAAAAAATACGATTAATATTACATTAATATTACTAAGCTTCCTAATTGAAATGTTTTAGATTTGTGTTGTGATAGCTGCTCCGCTGGTTGTGAAATATGGAAATCACTATTTGATGATGATGAGCTTTCTTTTTTCCGCTGCTATTGGCATAATAACATTCTTCGTTGGAAGAGGCTTTCCCTACTTAATAATAGCTTTTATGTTTGCAGACAGGTTAGTTTATTGTATTACTAGCTTCAGTATCGCTTAAAAAACCGAATTAATTATACTTATCAGGGCCGTAGCCAGGATTTGAATTGAGGGGGGGATTTTTCGGAAGGTGGTTTATAGGGGCCCACAAGGGGGGTCTGGGGGGCGGGAGCCCCCCCAGCGGGGTCAAGGGGCAGAGCCCCTTGTCAGGGGGGTCCGGGGGGGCAGAATGCCCCCCGGGGTGGAAAATTTTTTAATTTTAAGCTTTTAAAAGGCATCAGGAAACCTAAATTTAAGTACTGAATCTTTATTTATTTTCAGTTGTTTTTTTAAATAAATACAACAAAATAAAATAGTTTTAGGTATTTTATTACTATTTTAATAAAAAAGAACAAACGTTTTCTAAAAATAAAAAATCTTTATTTAATTTAAGTTTTTATAGTAAATGCTTCAGTTATTAATATCCAAAATTTGCTTATTTATCCAAAATTTGCTTAAATTTAGATATGTCCATTAAGTGCCTTGGTGGCTCTGTCATTTTGACAGTAATAATTGAAGAAGACGGTTTTAAAGTGAGTAACCAAAGCATTTACAATAAAAAATCCTAAGAAAACCGCTTTTTTATACCAAAAAAGTGGTTGAATCGTGACTTCCCGCTCTTTGATACTGCCGCTTTTATGCAAATATTTTCACACAAAACAAAAATACAATATTTTTAAACTCACTGCACTAATGTTTTGAATTATAAATAATTCCTTTTTTATAAATGGGAGCTTTTATGAACCTAAATCACTTTAAATAATGCATTTTAGATAGCTTTAATACAAACAGAGTGATTTGGAAAAAAAAATTATTTTTTTTTCTAAATTTTTAAAAAAACCAAAGGGGGGACCCTTACGAAATTTTTTGCCTTCCCAGAATTTGAGGGGGGATTAATCCCCCCCTGGCTACGGACTTGCTTATGGGTGCGCAGCGTTCCGAAATTTTTTTCAGGGGAAGGCGGGTATACCGGTTTAAGGGGGAGGGTGGTATACCGAACTAGTCTCAAAAACAGTACAGCCACCGAAAAAAGTTTTTGGCTACCGCTCAAAAACCTCAGTTTTATGATTGAAGCGCTCTAAATTTTGGCAAAAGGGTATCTAAAGTACTCTCGAACTTTATGAAGAAGTTGTTGAGAGTAGACACTAGCCCCTTCCCATAGGTGGGCAGCCTCTCGGATTTTGGGGGGTATAAAAACTTAGAAAAATGTAGCGTACTATCGATTGGTAATAGCTTGGTACCAGAGAATTGTTATTCACTAAAAAATACTAATATTAATTCTGTTGATAAAATCCGGGATTTAGGAGTGTGTATAACTAAAAACCTAAAATTTTTGACCCATTGTGCCGAGATATCTGCCAAAGCCTTTTCAAGAGCTGGTTTAATTTTAAAGTGTTTCAAAAGCCAAAATCCGTTTTTGTTGCTTAGAACGTACAAAGTCTTTGTAAGACCACTTTTGGAATCAAATATTTCAGTTTTTAATCCGTACTTAATAAAAGACATTAAAAAACTAGAGAAAGTTCAAAAATTTTCTACTCGAAATATTTGTAGACGTTGCAATATTCCCTATTCTGACTATAGTTCACGTTTAAAATCATTGTTTATTGATTCGCTGGAATTGCGCTCTATAAAAGCTGATTTATGCATGGTTTATAATATTGTGAACAAAAATGTTGATTTAAATTTTAATGATTTTTTCAGTTTTGACGATAACTTGTATTATATGCGTGGTCATAAGTTTAAACTCAAATTAACTGAAAAATATAAACTAGACTGTCGTAAATTTAGTTTTTCACAAAGAATTGTAAAAATTTGGAACAAATTGCCTGAAACTGTTATTAGTGCTAAATCATTGAATACTTTTAAATGCTTGCTTGATAAAGTTGATCTCAGCGAATTCTGTAAGGTTTATCATTAAATTTAGTTTGTTAAATCATTAAGGTAGTAAATAAATTGTACTATATATGTACCTTTACTTGCCTTTTTTGTGTAGTAATTTTTTTACTGACAAAATAAAATTTATTTGTATTTGTAAGGGGGGGTCAAATTTTAGTGGGGTGTCCGGCAAGACCCAAATTTTAAGGGGTACCCAATATTTCCGCGCTGCCTTAAAACGGGCTTAAAACGCGTAAAAAAACGTAAAACAAGCTTATAAATGCTTTAAAACTGTGTAAAATTGAAATAAAACCTTATTGCAACTTACAAATTTTATTTTTTAATTCTTTTATTAATAATGTGTTTATATATTCTTATAATTAGATTAAAAATCGATAGTTTTTTTAAATAATTACGTAATAATAGAATAGTAATATTATTGTCTTGATTATAAAGTCAAGTATCACAAACTTTTTAATCCATAATCTTATATTTAATTAAAGATTATATACATACATTGGCGTAGCCAGGGGGTCTAGACTAGATCCCTCTTTTAGGTCGGCAAAGGGAAAAATTTGGGGTTAGACAGACCCCCCCCCCTTTGCAGTGGCGTGCGCAAGATTTCATTTGGGGGGGGGGCGGTCTGGGGGGCGCTACTAACCCTGAAGGGGGTCTGGGGGCGGCAGCCCCCCAGATATGGGGGGTGTGGGGGGCCAGAGCCCCCCAGCGGGGTCAAGGGGCGGAGCCCCTTGTCAAGGGGGTCCGGGGCGGGGGCAGAATGCCCCCCGGGGGGAGAAAATTTTTAATTCAAGGCGCTAAAATACACTTGAACTTTTAATTCCAAATGATACTTATTACAAAATTTAAGGTTTCTTATACCTACACATTTAAAACATGTGTTTAAAACGTTAATTAAAGGATAATAGTATTTGGAGTAGTAGTTTTATTAAACTGTGTACCTTAACTACTGAACGGAACAATCGATGAACGGAACAATCGATTTGTAATCGAAAAACAAAGATAAATTGACAATTCACAATTAACTCTCCGCGCGAAGCGCGGAAAATTTTTTTTTTAGTCCTTTGATAACAGTTAAAATTTTTCTCCGGGAGGCGAATTTGGGGGGAGGGGATGTCCCGGGTACCCCAAATTTAGGGGCGTGTCAGCAAAATCCGAAATTTTATGGGGGGGTATGTATAACCCCCCAACCCCCCCTGCCCACCTATGCCCCTTCCTACTTATGATTTTACTATATTAACAGGAAATATGGTTATTTTAAATAAAACCTCGTATTTTAAATTGGAGTCTTAAGATTTGGAGTTTCATATTACGAAAAAAACTTAAATTTTTTAACAGTGTATTTGACAGTGTTTCTTATTATAAGCTTAAAAAATTTGGATTTTTTTGTAAAAATTCTGCTTAAATAAATATTTTTTCAGCATTTTTAATCAATTCTACCTAATTTAAGTAAAGTTAAAAGAGGTTTAAAGTTTAGTGGTTTTTTAATGCAGCTTTCCTATTTTTGGTCTGATGAAAAACCTCCTGTGAACCTCCTCCTCCTCTAAAGTACGTTTGTATATTTTTAAATAGAATTAAAAAATGTTTCGGCAATTCAGTCCGTAAATAGATTACAATACAATGTAAAACGGAAATTAAATACAAAATTATTTCGCAGCAAACAAAAACAAATTCAAAGCCAAACCGGTTTTCTTTAATAATGAAATTTTTTAGGCAAACTGTAAATTCCACCGACACCGCCTCAAATTTACGCAAATTATATATTGATGTGCAGGTTAGGCTTAGGCTAAAATTTGCATAATACTAAAAATTACGGTAGATTACGGTAGATTTTAGTCGGTGTCGGTCAGTAGCGTGCCCAGGGGGGGGGGGCGGGGGGGTGGCCGCCCCCCCCCCCCCGAAAATCCGGCGAAGCCGGATTTTTCGCAAGGGGGACCCTTACGTTTTTTGAATTTTGGGAGAGAAAATTTTTTTTCTTAAATATTAATACAGAAACTTTCCTGATGCCTTCCAAAAGCATATTAATAGTCAAAAAACCAAAATTTCCCCGCTTCGCGGGTAGTTTAAATTGACAATTTATCTCAGGTTTTCCATTTCAATCGATTTTGCCGCTCAATAGTTAAGGCATACATGTTAAATAAAACTACTATAAACACTATTAACCTTTTATGAACGTTTTAAACACATGTTTTAAATGGATAGGAATAAAAAAAACTTAAATTTTGTTTTAATTATCATCTGGAATAAAAATTTCTAGTGTATTTTGACGCCTTAAATTAAAAATTTTCTCCCCCCCCCCCGGGGGCATTCTGCCCCCCGGACCCCCTTGACAAGGGGCTCTGCCCCTTGATCCCGCTGAGGGCTCTCGCCCCCCAGAACCCCCGTACTGGGGGGCTGCCGCCCCCCAGACCCCCCCTAGGGTTAGTATGTACCCCCCAGACCGCCCCCCCCCCAAATGAAATCCTGGGCACGCCACTGGTGTCGGTGGAATTTGCAGTTTGCAATTTTTTAGCATTGCTGTTCACGCATTCACTCCGATTCTTAATTTGTGCTATACGGATTTCATTGATGACGATATGCTTCGAAACAAGAGAAGGTAAATTAAAATATTATTTATCTAAAAAATTCGGTCGGTGTTAGCTGATCTAATTAATATTTATTTTGTGTCGAATTATAACAATTAAGGTAAATAGTTGTTTTAATTAAGTATATATTTCTGCAAATGTTTAATTTTCCGGCATGACATGGATGGTTGAAAGATTATAATAACACCCAAAATCACACACCGCTGACAATAGTTCCTCCAGGGACGTAACCAGGGGGCGGGGGCGGAGCAGTCGGACAGGAGGAAAAATAAGGATATTGGTTGGGCGGGGGGGGGGGCGGCCGCCCCCACCCCCCCCCCCCCCAAAATGGTCGCCAGATAGTAAAATTTGGGGGTTTTCAGAGGCTAAAAATTCAAAATTTTCTAGCGCCTCACTAATCGCTCGGCGCCACACTTTAAAATAATTTTAGTACCCCAATGGACCCCCAAAAACCAAAAAAAATTTTTCCGCTTCGCTCAGCGGTCACTTTCTATAGTATTGTATACATACATATATATCTCGTTATTTATGTTGCCTGATGCTAATGTTGTTTCAAAGTTAGTACAATAATTTTTATAAGTAATAAGTACTACACAGAGAGCAAAACAAACAATCATATTGGTTGATGTATGTACCTCCCCCCTCCTAAATTTTCCAGCCGCCTATAGCATTGGCTCGGATTTTTTTTCATATAGGTAGGTAGGTACCCTAGAAAACATAGAGCCGAGATGCTGCTCATGTGCTTTGGTTTACAATGTGGGTTTAGCCAAGGGGTCTGAAAGGTTTCTAGATTCCTTTTTTGTAAAATCCAGGCTCTGCCAATGCGTGCTTATGTAATTTTTAACTAAGAAAACATGTTTTACCGCTAAAAACATTATATAATAGGTTATAAGGCCAAAAACAGTGTATTATACAGCTTTATCTACGTTTATCCCTGCTTTTTTAACGTTTTCAAAAATTAAGGGGGGCTCCGCTCCCCCTGAAAGTTTTTTTATACTACAATCCGCCCGCCCCCCCCCCCCCAAAATGAAACTCTGGGTACGTCCTTGATTTCCTCTTATAAATGGGGAGCCTCTCGGATTTTAAGGAACTATACCAGACATCTAAAATTTGCAGGAGAGAATGTCCCAATTTCTTTCTCTTTTTTTTTGTTTTCACCGCGATGACGGTTTGGGACATGGTTATGTACTAACCAGAACAAGGGGTCGGTTTTTCATAAAGACAAGGGGCGTAAGTAGTTAAGTTATCACGAACTTAACGTCTTAAGTTGGTGGTTCAAAACTCGCTCGCTACCTTAAGTTGCGTTGTTAAACTAAAAATAAGGTTAAATTAGAAAAATTTAATTAACAACAATAGGTAGCTTAAATTTTTAAATTTAAGTTCTTCGGCTTTGAAAAGTGTAACTTAAATCGATTTTTGAACAACCCACCCCGGGACTGTTAAATTGATTTCCCCAGCGTTAAAAAATGTGAGAGCTTCAGCTTCGTTTTGCTAATTTATGTGGGTATTTTAGTTCTACGGTCTTGTCCATGGGCGTAGCCAGAGGGGGGGGGGGGCGGCCGGGGTGGGGGGGGGTCACCGGGGTGAGGGGGGCCCGGGGCGCGGGGGGGGGGCGCGGGTGTTTCTTTTTTTGCCTTGCTTTTTTGCGATTTGCCTTTTTTGTTTGGGTTGTCGGTGGGGGGGGGTGGTCTGGGCCGGGGGGGTCGGGGTTCGGGGCCGGGGGGGGGGGTCTGGGCCGGGGGGATGGTGGGGGGGGGGGGGTGCCCCCTCCCCCCCCCCCCCCTCGGGTCTAGACCCTCCTTTTAGGTCGGCGAAGGGAAAAATTTGAGGTTAGACCCCCTCTTTTGGGTCGCCAAGGATAAAAATTTAGGGGTCTAGAAGGGTCATTTTTAAAAAAATTTTTGCACTTCGCTCCGATCAGCGCTCGCTTAATTATATAGTCTCCATTCTCCACTTCCAAATTTGTGTTAGTTGTTTTGTAATCTTGGTATGACCACGCTGGACGCTGGACCCACCCCATTCTTAATGTTTTAACTGGTCTTCACTTCCTTGGGTTACTTTGTTTTGTAATCTTGATACGACCACGATGGACCCCCTCTTTAGATTTTTATGTAGTGGGATTAAAAATTTAAAGGTTAGGGGAAGCAATTTTAAAAACATTTTCTCGCACTTTGCATTGCTCAGCTGTAATTCAGTTTTTTTTTCTCAGTTTTTAAGGTTTTGGAAATGGAAATTTTCAAGGTATAAAATTGTTTGTAAAAATTTTTTTCTTGCTTTTATAGACTTATTTTTATTGAATATTAGGAAAATAATTAAGCCCCCCGTTTTTGGGGTTTGCCCCCCCCCCCCCCCGTTTTTTGCCCCCCCCCCGCCTGAGTCTATATGGCCTTTTTGCCTATGATGCGCCTCTCGCGATTTTTTGCGTTTTTGCCTTTTCATGTATTTTGGATTTTCTATTTCTCCTTTTTCCGCTTTTTCGTCCCCTTTCCTTTTCCCTTCTTTTTTTCTCCTTTTTTTCTCTTTTTTTTCTTTCCCCCCTGCTCGCCCCCCCCCGTTGATCGCCCCCCCCCGTTTCAAAAGTTGCCCCCCCGCGCCCCCCCCCCCCCGTTTTGGAATTGCCCCCCCCCCGTTTTACCCCGGGGGGGGGCAGTGCACAGGTCTGTATGTGGCATAACCAAGAGAATAAACACTCCGCAAAGCGAAGCGCGGAAAATTTTTTGGCACTTTTATAACGTTTAGGATTTGGACCCCCCTGGACCCCCCATTTCGGAAATTCTGTTCAGTTTTGGACTTGGACCCCCCTTACCGAAATCCTAGCTACGCCCATGGTCTTGTCTATTGTTTGCTGCTTGATAATATATACCAACCACCAGAGTGTTTTAAACTTATTTCCCCAGTGTTAAAAAATGCAAAAATCTTTTTTTTTTTTGTATGTGTGTGTATTTTAGCTCCCCGATCTCATCCACTGTTTGGGGCATGAATGCCTTGCTGACAAAACCCGCTCAGTCCCTTGCCCCGATGTTTGTGGTGGCCGTACTAAACCGGTTTTACTACGAACAGTACAAAAAGAGCAAATCGGACATGGATTACTTTAAATTGGACGGACTACTAAATGCCATGTTCGCACTGTTGACGCTAATACCCGTGGTTCTGGGGCTGTTGCAATACTTAACGTTCAGAAATTACTCGCTAAAAGATAGACATTTGACCGGTAATGGAAAGAAAGAGACAAGTTTTGGGGAAGTATTCGCGGAGGAAAACTTGCTCAATGTATAATTTTTAGTCTTTCCGAGGAGAAGTCCATGGTATTGTATTGTATTTATATAGATGCTTGGAAAACCACTAACGAGTTCAGTTTTTTAAGCAGTTTTTCTTGTTGTTGGACTCTTGCTGATAAAACCGAATAAGAAAAAATTTATTTTTAACCTGTGTTTTGGACTTTTTCTGTTGAATTGTTTGATATAATGTCGGCCTCAGTCTTAACATAAACGACTAACATTCCCTGTGAAATGATTGATCAAATTTTGGTTGCTTTGCTTTTGTGATAAATTGTGCTTTTGCATAAAAATAATAGGAATTTATTTTTAATTTATTTTAAAAAATGATTTGTATTATTTTAGATTTTAGGCGTTTGCGGATTAAACACTTAAATGACACACTTTAAAGTTTTATTATTTTTTATAATGCACTATGTACCGTATCCAGTTTTTCGTAAAATATGTGGTGACACTACTGACACTATGCAATGGAGGAACGTGTTTATGAAGTTAGAGTTTGGACATAGTAATGCATTTTGGATGTTTTATTTTCCGAAATCGTGCTCCAGAGCTACGGCCAGTTAAAACGGGGGAGCTTTAATTAGCGTTTCATGCTTCGCTTCCGAAATTCCCCCCGTTAGCATTACTGAGCAATAAATCTGGGATGAAATAAAAAATAATAATAAAAGTAATAAAATGAGCAATAAATCTGGGATGCTATGCAAACTTAGCCGAAGGAATTAACACTTTAGATTATAAAAACGTCGGGTAGCGGGGAGGTACACTTGGTTGTTACTCTCGCACAATAACTCAGAAGCGTCATAAATTGCTCATAACTGTGACTGTTTTTATATCTTAAACCACCAATAATTTAAACAAAATGAGTCAGAGTCACGTTGATTTTATAATGAATGTGGCTTTTTGTGTCAGAGTAACGACAACTTACTTCGAGACGCCTGTTTATCCACCGTCAAAACCGTAAACCCCTCTTTATTGACCTTATTATTTGAGTTTTTGCTGAATTATTATTTTGTATTAAACGACCTTATTTTGCTCTAAAAAAAGAGCAACAGGAAAGAAGTTTTTGCCATAGGTAGGCAGCCTCCCGGATTTTTTGGGGGGGAGGGGGTATACCGGATCCCTGAAATTTAGAGTTTCCCAAAAAAATTTTCTGGGGTATAAATCAAATACCCCATTTTTAGCGTTTTTAGTGCTTGGTTGGACCCCTTAAATTTTTGGAGGGGGTGTCTGGGGTACTGTGTACCTTCAAATTTTAGGAGGGTGTCGGCAGTAATCGGGATTTTTGGGGGGTAAAACGTTCTGTACCCACCTATGGTTAGTGCCAAACACATTGACACCGAACGCGGTGCTTTAATTTTTTTTCATGCTTATTCTGGTTAGTGTGATCAAAATTATAATAATGTGATATTAAGTGGTGTTTTATGTTACTTCCGTGCATTACTCGGACCTGTGCACTCCCCCCCCGGAGGGTTTATTGGGAGGGGGCACGGGGCCATTTTTTTGAAACGGAGAAAGCAAGTGGAAGGACAAAAGGCGAAATTTGGGTAAAAATTAGTCTAAAATGGCTTAAATTGCATTGAAACAGGCTAAAAACTGTATAAATTTCGCGATGATAGCGTTCATATTATGTCAAAAATGGCGCCATATTTTTGGGTACTTTTGCATTTTTGAATATTCCGGGGGAAGGGGACATTTCCAGACCGTGCACAGGTCTGCATTACTAATTGTGAATTTCTATAATTTTTTACAATAAAGTTTTGTTGTTGAAATTCTTTTGGTTTTTTTGTTAACAAATTAACTTTTAATATTTTCACTGATGGGTACATGACACAAGAATTTATATTATTCCGTGGAATAGTACGGCTGTAATTGAAACCCCAGGAAGTTGCGTTTAAAAACCGACATCAAACTTGAATTTCTTCTACAACGATACTCCTTTTTGGGGCGTATCAAAATATTACTTGGGGTATGAAAAATTTACCAAATTTTTATTATTTGGGTAGTTTTCCATTTTGTGATTTATGTAAAAATACAACAAAAAGACCGACACAGATTAAAACACATATACATAAGCGTGCGTTGATATCTGAAAAGTTTAACCAATTTTTCTTAATCCGGCTTCAAATTTTTTGTTTTTAGCTTCAAGCCAAGTTCCAGCTCTGAATTTTTTCGGTTCTGCTAACAACTGAAATTTAGACTAGCATTTTCTCATTTACGGGGTTAAAATCGCAAAAAAATTGATAGTTCCAATCATACATGGGCAAGTTGGTCCGGAGTGGGAAGGGGGGTTAAACCCCAAATTAGGGGGGGGGGTTAAAATCCGAGAAACGCAAAATATCCATATCGTGTTTTTTTTTCTGGAGTGCATTTTACCCATATCCCTTTTTATTGCATTTTTGAGCTTTGTATTCCTTAAAACATTCATTATGACCTCAAAACTTAAGTTTGAAGGCAGTTAGAAGTCATTTTAAAGACATTTTTTTTCTTCATTTTTCCAAAACTGGGGGGTTAACCTGTTCTCGCTCCCACTTCTAAGTGGGGGGGGGGTTAAACCCCCTTTCTCAGATTTGGGGGGGTTAACCCCCCCGTGCCCATGTATGGTTCCAATTCCAACCATACGCGGGCATCGGGGATTAACCTCCCAGATTCTGGAAAGAAGTGTTTAATTCCTCCTCCCACTCAGAGGGAGGGAAAGGTTAACCCCCTTCCAATCATGGAATGAAGAAAAAGTTATTAAATTGACTTTTTACTACCTCAAACCTTAAGTTTTGAGATCAAAATAAAAGCAATAAAAAAGCTTTAAAATGCTATAAAACGGGTTTGGTTTCTTGCTATTTTTTCTTCAAAATCGAAAAACAATATGGGTAAAAATGCACTCCAAAAAAAGATATGCGGGTAAAATGCATTCCCCGAATTTTAACCCCGCCCCCTTTCTCTAAGTCTATGTTTGATCCTCCACTCCGTACCAACTTGCCTATGTATAGTTCCAACCGAACAAATTCGCGTATCCCCCCATTTATAGGCTTAAAATTCCCAAAAAAAAATGGACGGTTCAAAGGGGCCTTTGGTCGGTGTGTGCGACCGGCTGGGCGTTCACCACCCCACTTTTTCTCTGGCGGTTATAATATTCGGCAGCACTGTGGTGGGAACCGTGTACCAATTCTACTACGTCAAAACTTTCCTCAACCGCTACGAAATCTCGGAGAATTGGTTCCAACTGGCTCAGGTCCTGTTCATGGTGTGGAATGCGGTCAACGACCCGTTGTTCGGCTATTTTCAGGTGATCAACCGACACAATAAGTCGGAATCGTTATAAAATACTCGTAACTGCGACTCTTTT
This sequence comes from Microlaimidae sp. YZB2_3, assembly GCA_030248175.1. Taxonomy (NCBI): domain Eukaryota; kingdom Metazoa; phylum Nematoda; class Chromadorea; order Desmodorida; family Microlaimidae; species Microlaimidae sp. YZB2_3. Next base: position 3,672 of record JASAMX010023683.1, on the reverse strand, counting down.
TGTTTTAACAAAAAGATGCCGTTAACGTTACGAGTCTAGGGTCGCGTTGATTTTATAATAACTGTGACTTGTTGTGCCAGAGTAACAACGACTGGTTTTAATTATAGGTAGACGTGGTAGGTGAATGTTGATCTTATATTTCCTGGCCAAAAAAAGAAATTTTTTAGTAAAGGATCTACAGGCGAAAATTGGTTTTTTAAACTTACTAACGTGTTGTTGCCACATTTTCAGGCCAAAAAATAACAAATTATTCACATTAAGAATATGTAACCCTGCAGAGCATCATTTTCAAAGATAGGATTTTAGAACTGGAAAATAGGGTCTCACCCCCAGTGGCGTGCCCAGAGGGGGGGCGGCCGCCCCCCCCCCTTCCCCCAAAATCCGGCGAAGCCGGATTTTCAGTAAGGCGGGACCCTTACGTTTTTTGAGTTTCGGGAGAGAATTTTTTTTTTCTTTATTATTAATACAAAAACTTTCCTGATACCTTTCAAAAGCATATTAATGGCCAAAAAACCAAATTTTTTCCGCTTCGCGGGTATTTTCAATTGGAAATTTATCTTAGTTTTTCGATTTCAAATCGATTATGCCGTTCAATAGTTAAGGCATACATGTTAAATCAAACTACAATAAACACCATTAACCTTTTATTAACGTTTTAAAAACATGTTTTAAATGTAAAGGGATAAAAAACCTTCAATTTTGTAATAAACATCATCTGGAATTAAAATTTCTAGTGTATTTTAGCGCTTTAAATTAAAAATTTTCTCCCCCGGGGGGCATTCTGCCCCCTTGACCCCCTGACAAGGGGCTCTGCCCTTTACCCCCCTGGGGGGCTCTCGCCCCCAGGCCCCCCATTTCTGGGGGGGTTTCCGCCCCCCAGATCGCCCCTTCCTCGAAATGAAATCCAGGGCACACCACTATCTCACCCCAACCTCTGTAAGAAAAAAATTCAGAAGGTTCGAAAAAGTCTGTAACGTGCGGTTTTCGTTTCAACAATAATAATCTAGTGATGTTTCCCGCAGAGGATCTCCGGGGAAACTGCATTAGCCAGCTATATTTTTCGAAATTTTTAAATTTTATTCTAGTCTTATTTTTAAAACCTAAAATCATATTTTTGTAAACTTTCTTTCAAACAGCAAAAACTCAAATGTCCACAAATCCTGCCATGCGCGCGGATTTTGACTATAAATTAGTTTCTGATTTAAAATATTTCTATTATTTTTTTATTAATTAGTTTCATATATTTAAATATTATTATTTATATGAATAATATTTATTATTATATTTATTTTGTATAATTTATTATTTTAGGATATAGGCAACGGGTGGATGCGCAGTAGAAAGCGGTGTATACTTTACGGCGCGCCGCTGTACGGACTTTCGTTCCTTCTTTTTTGGTTTCCTTGGATAACTTATTCCAGCAGGTGAATTACACGGACTCTTTTTTGCCCACCTGATAACAACTTTTGCGCGTATTTGACCTTTTAAATACAAACAAATTTTTATGCATTTGAAACAGTTTTAACAAATTTGTATAAATTTAAAAAAATTATGGTGATGAATAATGCCTGATAATTTCAAAAATTAATTGTAAAATAGTAACAAAAGCAATTAAAACTAAACGAGATTACAAGGTTTGCAATTTATAAAGTATTTTGGTTACTTTCTTTTTATTGTATTGTATTTTTATTGCGTCTAAGACATGGACATACATAAGCAATAGACACATTGCACTAAATTGTATACACCAAGAAACTAACGACTAGTAATATAACTGAAATACATTAAATAAAAAAACCAGACCATCAACCATAGGTGGGCAGGGGGATTATTACCCCCCAAAAATCCCGATTATAGCCGACACCCCCGCTAAAATTTTGGGGTACCCCGGACACCCCCTCAAAATTTGGGGGGTCCCAGTACTAAAAATAGGGTATTTGAACTTTAAAGTATACACTCAAAAAAATTTTCGGGACACACCCTCCAAGATTCGGGGGTTGGGTTTGGGTATACCCCCCAAATTTCGGAGGTTTAGGTTCACCCCCCAAAAAGAAATCCGGGAGGCTGCCCACCTATGCCACCAACCACTTCCTTCATATAAGGATTCGCAACTCCCCATGGCAAATAAGCGATTGATACTCAAAAACAAAGTTTGGCTGAAGTATTTCAAGACAACAAATAAAAACATCATATTAACATAACATTAAATAAAATTGTTTAAAAAAAGCATTAGATCACATTATAAAAAGGAATCTTTCCAAAAACATCACGCAAAAAATTGCATTTACGCATCCGACAATGAAATAGTTTTTTGTTCTCACAAATTTGTATTTAAACTGTTAACTGTTTTATTAATTTTGTGCAAATTTAATCATAATATTATTCGTTGAAACAACTATTTTTTTCGTAAAAAAATTTTGCCACTTTATGTAGTTCGTCGTTACTACGGCAAAAAGAGCCAAAGTCATTATAAAACACACGTGACCGCAGGGGGGGGGTTATTATACCCCCCAAAAATTCCGATTGTAGCCGACACCCCCCCCCCCTAAATTTTGCGGGTACCCCTGACACCCCCCTAAAATTTGGGGGGTCCCAGTACTAAAAACGCTAAAAATGGGGTATTTGAGGTATACCCCGAAAAAAATTTAGGGACACCCCTCCCCCAAATTTCGGTTGTCGGGTATACCTCCCCCCCAAAAAAAATCCGGGAGGCTGCCCACCTATGCACGTGACTGTGACTCATTCTATCCTGTTTTAATTTTAAAATAAGTCACGGTCGTATATTTTGTATACGCATTTTGGCTCATTTTGCCGTAGTAACGACGAGTTGTTATCAGTTGGTCACCCCCAGTACCCCGCCGTGGATTGTTGGTATTCATCTGATAGTGGCCTTGTTTTGCTTCGACGCGTTACTCAGCTTCACTTTGCTGGCATGGAGCGCACTATTCGCAGAGGTACCAGCTATTCAAATTAATTTTATGCTTGTTAGTAACTATGAACATAAGGTGGGCAGTCAACTGCTCCCTAAAAATGTTTTAAAAAATCAGTAACTACCCTGTATTTTTGTTCTAAAAAAGAAACTTTTTTGAGTGTAGGAAAACAGGAAAACCCTTATTATACTAAAATTCCTGAGAGAAAAAATCTAGTTTTGTACTTGTAGGAAAAGCTCTGTGCTTTCTGAATTTTGTTGTTGAGTTTGCCAGTTTCCAGGGTTTCCATCAACCCTGGTGTGGTCCGTCCGGCACGCCTCTCGCCTTGCTCATCCCCTCTTCCCACTCCCGGAGGAGCTCAGCAACCGCTACGGGGTTTGCCCAAAGGTCCTCTGGTCGCAGTGTCGTATTGATGTGTGTGCATGTAAAAAGGTGTTGTGTTGTGTGTGTTTGTGTTTTGCATAGCGGGCAGTTTGGTGATGTGTGTTGTGTTGGATTGATTTTGTGTAGGTAGGAGTAGAGGAAAGGAGATTTCCCTGCCCTGAGTTGGGCGAGGGTTCTCCTGACCCCGCGAGGAAGATTTTCTTCCTCGTTGCTTATTGCTGGTGCTTTTGTTTGAAGTATTGGGTTTATTGGAGTGTTATTTATGTGGTTTGTGACTGTGTTTGTGTGGATTTGTTGTTTTAGTGCTTTGTAAGTTTTGTTGTGTATGTCTGTAGGTATGTTTGTTGTGTAGTTGTTG